>JAPYZE010005301.1:0-19754 GCA_030522805.1 Leptomastidea abnormis | reverse complement strand
CGCGCAAGCTCTAAAAATCGCAGAAGTAGCGCTCGAAAGAAAAAGAGAGAGAGTCCACAGCTGCTGCTGTTATTCCTCTCTTATCCTTTTTCGGCTGAAGTAAACCACTCTTTCTCTCCTCTTTCTTTTCTTTCCTCCTCTTCTTTTTCTTCTTTCTTATTCTTGGGTAGAAGCGGACTCTCTCTTCCTTTCTGACGGCCACTCTTGAGAAGAAGAGGCGGGCCAAGTGAATTTAAATCGAACTATTATCCGCGCCACTCTAGAAAGAGAAAGAGAGAGAGAGAGAGAGAGAGAGAGAGAGAGAGAGAGAGAGAGAAAGTTGTGGGGCCGGATTGCGAAACGAGAGCTTTCCGGCGCGCCCAGTGCCCCATTTCACCAGCTTCCACTCTCTTACCTTTTGCCATCTCTATAGCTTGTCTTTCTATCTCAACTGTTTTTTTTCACTTTTTTTTATAATGAATAAATCTGGCGCACGAAAAAAACCGCGATGTTATGCTCATAATTAGCACAAACAGCACATGGCCAATTAGTACGCGTTCGACTTTCTTTATGTTAATCGTGGTCCTGTTACGATTCTAGCTTATCTGTGAAATATTTTTCTACCTCAAGTACTTGAACTTTTTTTTTACTCTTGGAACGACGTTTAATTACATACCTAGATTTTTAGAAGCTAAAATTTTAGTCAACGTACGTGTATAGCAGCAGTTGGCTTGATTTTTACGGTTGAGAAATGTATATTCTTGGAATTTTTTTCACTTTGGTTTTTACGTTGGTTAGAGAAGAGACAAAAAAAAAAAGAGAGAGATACAGAATGTGTGTATGTGTGGTGTGTGAAGGGAGAGGGAGGGGTAAGATAAAGCGGTAACGTTCCATTCCATTATTTTAATGCTCTAGTATGATAATTTTCCAGTACTCGCGTGCTACTCTCAGCTTTTTTTCTTTTCTTTTTTATTTTTTATATGCGATTATAAATGAGCGCTTTTTTAGTTTATGTATATGTATATATTTTTTTTTTTTTGCTTTCTTATCAGAAATTCATGAAATAGAAAAAAATTTTTTTTTTTGCAGTAATACTTAAAATAATAAAAAAATTAAAGATAAAGTTAATTTATATAAAATTGTGTTTTATTGGAAGTAAAGAGAAAAAAAAAGAAAAGAAAAATATAAAATTGCAATGTTGGTAAATGAAAGAAATTTTTACATTACCCATTTTTTTTCTCTTATCTATCGATAAATAAATCAGTGAGGAGCCATTAAACAAAATTGCGAAAAATTTCTTTCTTTCTTTCTTTCTCTCTTTCTTTCAAAGTGTGTAAAATAGTGACAATTCAAAAAGTCTCAAGCTTCATTTTTACATCGATTCGCTTTCAGTATAAAAAATCATCCTTTAGTGCAATACTTCGTCGTCGAGTGACTTCAATAATTTCTTTTTTTCTTTCTTTCTTTCTTTAAAACGCATATTGGTATAGGAAGCGCAGAAAAAAAAACTTTTTTATCCACCCACAGAAATAAAGGCCCATACAAGAACGAAAGATATATAATGTTTCCTATAGTATAAAGAAAAAGAGAGTTGGAAAGGGATGAGCTTTTTCTCTTTCACCCCACTTGTCTTCAAATCGCGTGGTCGTATATAACTTTGATTTCCGCACAAACAAAACTTCGTATAAGTAAGGCATCGTCGTTACTTCCTTTTTGCTCGATCTACCTCTCTCTCTTACTATAACTTTATCCTTCTCCTCTCCAAACTTTTGGACAAAGATTAGAGAATCTGTAGTTTGAGAAAGTAGTAAGAGAGAGAGAGAGAGAGGTAAAGCAGTGAAAATAATGGCATCGGGATAGAACAAGACTTGTGGCTCTTTCTCTCTTTTACAAAGCCAGATGTCGAAACAAAAGAACTTATGGGCTTATACATATATATGTGTGAAAAAAAAAATGAAACGAGTATAGAATTGCGTGTCAGGTGAATTCGAGCATGACGTGTGTATATAATATATTTTCAGCTATATTTACCTACTCAAGCGTAATGTGGTTTTTATAAAAAAAAAATAAAGCTTAAAGCTGAGCTAACCAAGTTTTCTTGTTTAAAATCAAAACGATAAGTGTTTATTTGATAATTAGCAGGATAGTTTTAAAAAGCCGACAAATCTCTTTTCTTTTTTTTTTTTTTATTCTTGGTCCGAGATTCATCGGTAGATTCGTTTAAGTAGAGAACAAGATTGCCGCTCAGAGAGTTCTCTTCACAGGCAGCTGTAGCAGCTGCAGCTAGAATGAAAGTAATCAAGAGAGGCATACTGGAAGGATAAGGAGCGAAGCTTCAGATAATAAAGAGTACAACGTGGTGGGAGTGAGAATGAGAGAGAGAAAAGAAATAGAGGATAGGCTACTATACCCACCAGCTTGGGCATTGGGTGATATTTGCGAGGTCGAGCTGACGTTGTATTCTTGAGAGACTACTAGTTGTGGTAGTAATAGTAGTAGTACAGCTTTTTCTTGTTGCGCTATATTTAAAGTGTCGCTGTTCGTGATTTGCGAGAGCTTTAAAGCTCGCTTTATCCCCCTACTCCTAATTTTTAACTAACGATTCTCGCTACAATCGACACTTTTTACTGATTACGTGGGGTTTAATATCCTTCAGGATTAATATAACACGTGGTGAATAAAAGCATTTGAAAATCATATTTTATATAAATTTTGTAATAATACATATTAATTAAATTTATTATCAAGAAAAAAAAATAATTATTAAAAGCTTTTTTGAATAACTTTGATTTCAAACGATTGTAAATTTATAGCAGATAAAAAAGAGTTTAAAGAAAAGGCAAATTTTTTGTAGTTCGCAATCTCTGTACTAAATAAATTTGTGAAACTAAAAGCCGATTCACGATTAAAGCTTTGAGATGTATGTATGGGTCAGAAAGCGTGATCGCAAATAGGATCGAGCGTTATCAGTGGAAGATTCTCTCTCTCTCTCTCTCTCTCTCTCTCTCTCTCTCTCTCTCTCTTTCTCTTTGTGTACGTGTGCTTTTAGCTGCTGAACTTCGCGACAGCTTGAATCGAGATCCCATATATACGCTAGAGAGCTTGACTATAGAAATGGTTCAGGCTAATGGTTGGCCAACCGAAAGAGAGAGAAAGAGAGAGAGAGAGAATGAGAAAGCTACTACAACTGCTGTTGTTGTACACTTATCGGGAAAATGGATATATACGTTGCATATAGAGTTCAAAGCTGCTTCCCTCTCCCTCTCTCTCTCTCTCTCTTACTTGGCTGAGATGTAGTATACCTATCTACACCTACTAGTTTCACCCTCGTAATCGACTTGGCTGACCGCTCGACTTCGTGTGCTAAGGGATGAGTTAACGAAACAGCGCTTTGTTTGGCTTCTCTCTTCCTCTCTCTCTCTCGGAGATGTGTATTAAAGTCTATTTAAGCGGATAACGCTTATAGTCTGTTAGTGTGAAGATATAGCTCTAGTTTAACTCTTGTGTATTTTAATGCTTGTGTTATGTTTTTAAGATTCATTATGTAACTGTTTTATATTTATTGATTGCTATGGTGTAATTAACTTTTGCAAGAATATTTACAAAATTCAGAGTCAAAATCAGACTACTTAGTCTCGAAAATGTTTGGAGTCTGAAAGTGGCTCGTTACTGTAACGCCGTGTGCACTGGCCGATTCTTCGCAAAGACGTGCAATAAAAAAAGTTCTGTTGATTAGTATTTTGTTATTGGGTTATTGGCTTTTAAATTTTTTTCATGCTTAACTATTGTTGCTTATACTTCATTAATTTTTACTTATTTTGTAATACTTATCGTGTTGAACAGGTTTGTAATGAATAACAATTGAATTCAAATATTTTAATTAATAAATTTAAAATCTGAAATCCAAATTAACCATTTTTTTTATATCAGTTATTTTTAATTTCTTTTAAAAAGCTGTTTAATTCGAGTACTGCTTGTTGTGTTGAAATAAGGAACAAGCGTGGTGAAGAGACAGAGATAGAGTTGTAAAAAAAAAGAAAAAAAAAAAAAGAAGGGTAAAAAAAAAAAAAAGGGAAAAAAAAAAAAAAAAAAAAAAAAAAAAAAAAAAAAAAAAAGAAAAAGACTTGCCAATGAAGGATGCAAGAGGCTTCGTGATGAAAAGGAGGGAGTGAAAAAGGTGCAGAAGAAAGTATAGTATAGAGTGTAAAAGAGAACGAGATAGTATGGTGGCAAGGCAGAGAGTTGGTAAGGCAATTACGAGCCTCTCTCTCTCTCTATCTCACTCTTGGAGGGACGAAAGAACTTATTAAGGTCAATAGAGCTGATGATGGTGGTGGTGGTATACTGGTAGTGCCGGCGCCAGGTCCCCGGTTTTCCTATTTCCTCCCGTTTTATATCTACTGCCTTCTCCTCCTCCTCCCCCCCCCCAACTCCAAGCTTAATCGCTTCCGCTTTTATCCTTTCGTTTTATCGTCTTTTCTTTGACGCTTATGTGGCTTCTTTACTTGGCCAGCCTCTTGTCCAGCTACTTTCTCCTTTATCAACTTTCTTTTCTTTTCCTTCCCATTTTTGACTTGTATTGATCTTAAGGATAACTAATTTATATAATTTTAACTAATCGAAGTTTTGTTTCTCTAATTAAATATACATTTTTGATATATTTTTTTTTAAATTCATAATTTTTAAATTTTGATATTTTCAAAATATAAAAATAAACGTGATATTAGCTGATGTTAGGGTTCTTTAATACGTAAACACAAATTTTGTTCGAAATATTTAGTATTCTATATAAATGTTATAAGAAATTAAATTTATAATTTTAATTCTAATTTGGAAAATTTAAAATTTTTTATAATTTTGGTCAACCAGTATGTCACAGTTTTTTAGACGGTACAGTAAATTTTTAGTATTGTAAAGTCGTTACTCACCCCTTATTATTCGTATTCTCTCGACCATTTTCCTCATTTAAACCTCTGCATCTATTTCAGAAGCAATAGCCACCGGACCAAAGCTCACGCATTGTCGAGGCGCAAGCACGCGCAAGCTCGCAAGGTTCGATTACACCTCGTATCACTCATTAGACTCGCAACACTGCTCCACAGACAAGTCGCAAATGAGAAGCAAAGCTATATAGTAGTCCGCAGGAGGCTACTAAAATTCACGTTGATTTCCGAGGAAGCTCTGGTGTCTATCGATCGTATAACAATCCGAGCTTGCAAACGGATCCGCTACTACAAGAGGCCTCTATTCGTGTGTGCTTGTGTTACCGTTACAACCTGTAATGGTTTGAGAGAGTTGGTTCTCGATGAATTTCCCGTTACGATTCCAAATTACTTGGTATATACATATATACTGTATCTAGACCCTTCCTCTTTAGCCGTATCTCTGCGTGTTATTCAGAGCGTTAGAGGATACTGGAATATATTACAGTGGCTAAATTTGGATATATTGTATGAGCTTGATTATTGCTATAGTTGCTTATTATTGCTACATGAAAAATTTTTTTGTAGTTAAAAATGACGTTTGTGATTTTTTTTTCTTGTGGTAAAATTTTAAATTGTATTGTTTCAAAATTATTTTTAATTAGTTTAGAAAGAATTGAAAAATACGTACAATTTTTTTAGGTCTTGAATTTCTGTTGATATTTAAGTATTTTTGTAATTTGTGCAAACTGAAAAAAAAAAAAAAAAAAATATTATTTTCATTTGCATTAAAAAAACAGTATCAATTTATAGACAAATTTGTTTGCTTTATTGATGGACCTTCATACACATTCAAATTTACGATATTTTTATGGTAATTGAAATTTGAATATTCATGTCTGACCACAGACGATTTGTTCTACTGAATATTATTCAAAGTTATATATAATGACCTTCAATAAAATACTGCATATAATTTTTTTTTAAAAATAAAATAATGATTTGATAATTTTAAATATGTGAATAATTCAACTGCGTGTACAAAATGTCATCAAAACATAATTTAAATAAAAGCTGCGTATATATAAAACATAAAATCACCATAAATATTTAAAACCATAATTTTCCTTAATCAACAATATTCCAAGCCAACTACGTGTACTTTAAAATTATCCTAATTGTTTTAATTATCCTTAATTTTTTAACAAAAGCATAATAATCCTAAATAACGTCTGGCCTCTGTAAATGCATAGGTAATTACAGTAAACCACAAGAGCTCAAAGTACAAAAGTTGCCAGACACTTCGTCTGCTAAAACAGACAATAAAAAAGTTAAATTAAATAGCCAAAAACCAAAAGTTAGCTAACTACGTATAAAACCTCGACGGGTATAAGAAATAACTCATTTAGGTGTGTGTAGTGTCAAAGTTCACTTTCAGCAATACGTACCTCTGAAAAAACTGAGTGAGCGCAAGAAAAGAGAGCATATATTGCAGCTAAGGGAAAGCAAGGGCTGCGTATAACAAAAAATTAAAGAGCGAACAACCTGAGACTACTTGTTCAAAGCTCTTTCTCTCTGCGGTATATTAGTCTCCTCACGACATACAGTAGTCTATATGTCACATCTCTTTGTGTCAACTTTCGTACATGGCGCCAAAAAGACGAAAAAAAAAAATTACAAGAGGTCATTCTGTTGTTCTCTAAAAGCTAACGTGACGCTCTACTTTTCTACACTAATCGTAATTCTCTTATCTGGTACTTGTGCAAGCTCGTTGTGCTATATACTATACTTCTTGGAATTATTTATTGCGTTAAACCCGGGAGAGAAAAAAAGGGAGCTATAAAAAGTTTGGGTGAAATTGAGTAGACTGCAGGTTGGAAGAAAAAAATTAAGAAATCTCACAAAGAAACTCGTGTGAGATTAAGGACGTGGTTTTATTTATTTTTTTTTTTCTGGTCGTATGCGATGAACTAGTTCGTTTTGTCATGCTGAGTTGTTTAAGACTGTGTGCAATTTAGTTGAAAATTTTATAAAAGAAAGTATTTTAGGATTAAAATCCTAATTAAGAGCTTATCTTTGAATTAAATATTCATCATTGTCGTTAAAGCTCTGAGAATCTGCTATGTTTCGAAGCTGATATCTCAGATTGCTCTTTTCCGACCTTTTAAATGTGCTTTAATGTCTTATATCCGTTTGAGTTTCATTGAATGTGATTGTATGGAAAGATATAGATTTTTTTTTTATCTAAACATAAATTATTTACATAAAGAAAATTTTTTCCAACAAGAAATAACAGTAACAAATGAAAAAAATTAATAATAAAATATACCTACTTAAATTAGAAAAAAAATCTTTTTCTGACGATTTATAAAAATTTTCTAATCTGTATGATTAAACTTGATTCCACTACTCTTATAAAAAAAAATATTTCTTCAAACAAATAATCATTAAAATAATAATTAAAAGCATTACACATAAAAATTTCTACATTCTCAAAAGACAATCTTTAAAATAAGAAAATCCAAGTTAAATTAAAGAAACGTTAGTAGTCTGAAACCGACCTAAATTCCACTTTTAAAAACAATTGATTCTCCTCCTCCTACCTCTTCACTATCCGAATACGATAAAAATAAAATTTTCACCTACTCATGCTTTATTCATAAAATAGAAACGGCACTGCTATTCGACTTCGAAATTCTGTCCTAATTCAAGCAATATCAATCGGACGACGCTTGCGGTTTGGCAACTATACTCCTTGCTATTTCCCCTCCCCACACCATCTTTTACTTCACAGATTCCTCTTAAAAGGGGCGTCCCTAAATTCTCATACTATCAATGCTTTAACGCTTACACGATTTTCCATTTAAGGTAATTTAACTAGCATTAACTTACTATAGCTTACCATACCATTAATGATAAATTAGTCTGATGTATAATTTATATAATTAAGTAATAATCTTGCAAATATAGACATAAATTAAATCTTTTTCACTATCACTTTATTCTCTTTCTTATCAAAATTAATTAAAATTTCTTGTAAATTAAAAAATAAACCATTAGGAGTTAAATAAGCGCCAGATATTAAAACCCATATAGAAAATCGAGGAGTAAATCCGTCGGATAGATTATCAAGTTCGATCGACTCATCAAGCGAATATATCGATTAACAGCCGGTGCATCTAGAAAGTGATTGCCATAGCTCAACGATATCACATATTCCCTGCCAAAAAAAAAGAAAAAGGTTGAATATCGATCGATTTATCAACACAAGCTGGGTATATATTGGAAACTGGCTGGAAGTAAAGCTCGCGATCAAAAGTAGACGACGCGATTTAAGTTCAAAAGTGGTGTGGCGTCGGTGGGAAAGGAAGGAAGAAGCAATATATATATATATATATACATCCAATAACGAGACTTGCTATGTATATATCTATATATGTTAAAAATGCTGGCCACCTGCCACTGCGCGCGACAAATCAATAAGACGCAATCGAGCGAAGTACAGATGCGCTTGAGCCATATTGGCTTGTATGACGTTTTTTTTTTTTTTTTTTAATTTTAGATTCTCTACCTTACTTATTATAACCTCTGGTTTATCATTTCTTTTCTCGATGCCAACTTTTTTTTATTTTTTTATTTTCTTGCTTTCGTATAGCATACTGTATTAAACGACCACCCGAGCGTTTTTTATATTAATCTTTGTTATGGGACTTGCTACCGACAAATTGGCTTGAGTGAAGCAATTAATTGAGAGACTAGCTTGGTGATTGCTTGGGATTCATAAATCACTTTGATTGTAAGAAATTTTATCTCTCTTAAAGTTTTTTATCTAATGAAAGACTAGATCCATAATTGTGTTAATTGACGAGTCAATTTTTAAATTGATTGGAGATTTTTAAATTCTTTTTTTGTAATTAAATTTTATTATTTTGTATTTATTTAATAATAAAAAAAATATTTGATAAATTAGGTATAGATTATCGAGAATGAATATCAAAAGATTAAAATTCTTTTATTACAAGTTAGTTAGTTAGTAATTATTATTTTATTATAATTTGGTTATTATTATTATTATTTTTAAGATAAAAAGAAAGTCAGGAAAATTTTTTTATGCGCAATTAAGATTATCATATAAGAATAAGAAATTTTAAAAAAGCTGGTATATATATAGCTAAAGTGTCATTAGCTCATGTAAATTTCACGAGATTCCCGTAAATTTGCATGTACAGGAGAAAGATTTCAACTCCCAGTAGCTATATACGATCTAAGAGAAGTTTTTTCTTTTTTTTTTTTTAAATTAAAATTTTATCTTATCTCTCGGTTTCAACATCATTTTATATACATATCGCAATCTCTGACCTACCTCTTTTTTTCTTTTTTTCTCTGTCTTACTGTCATCTCTTAACCCTCCTCTCTTCTTTCAACAACCCTATACTGCTAGACTCGGTCTCATTACGTTTCAAGCCGATATATAGAATAAAGAACTCTCGAATAAAATCGATAATTCGCTATTTAAGTAGATATATAGCTATATGTATATAGGTATATATATACCTTAAATAAGGTTTTGCGATTTTTTTTTTCAATTTATCTAATGAGAGAATATATAATATTAGAAATTGGTCAACGTATTTTTTTTATATGTACAAGTTCTACTTTTGCAAAATAGTTTTTCAGCTAAGATAAAAGCTTATCAATGTCTGACGAGATGTCTGCATTATAGAGAGCTTGGGAAAATTTATTATGCTTTCTTTTCACAGAGTTTTTCTTTTGATCACGTCTTTGTGGAAGTTGTAGGGAACGTATGGTAAAAGAAGACGATAAAAGGATTCGGACAAAAAGATTAATCAAATACGAGTAAAAATGAGAAAAAATGATAGAATCAGCCAGTGAATTTTGAATAATTAATAGAAAAAAACTGGGGAAATGATTTTGAAAATTTATATGAATAATTAAAAATATATATATGAGTAATTCTGTTATGATTATCATTTTGACTATACTTTTTTTAATCCTTTTAAATATTTTATTAATAAATATATTGCTGTCAATCAAATCAATTTTTAAGTTAATTTATTTTACAGAACGACCAAACAAATACAATATCAACCGTGTATTTCAATGGATTCGATTTTATACTTTCCAGCATAATTATTAGTATACCTTAATTACAAGACTCTCGAGCAACAGGTATATTTATACAAAACAACTCTCATATCGATACATTAACAGTTAAAACCCAACGATATACCAGAAACTATTTATTTTTTTTATTTTTACCAAGAACCAAACAGTACAGTAGAGTATTAATTAACGAAGCTCGTTTACATCCAAAAGAACCTAACATTAAAAGCTATCTACTACTATCTGCAAGTTCAAAAGGCTATATTGCCGACAAGCTTTCTTTTCGTAGCTCGAGAAATTGAATTAGTCCTCCTTCTTTACCTCCAGGCTATGTATACACACAGGAGAGCAATTAATATTATACGAGACGCATCTCTTTTATTCGCTTCTTCTTCTTCTATTGCACAGTCAGTACTCTCTCTCTCTCTCTCTCTCTCTCTCTCTCTCTTTCGTTTTGTGATATAGGTACTTGGAAAAGGTATACAGACTGCACCTTATCTTGTCCTCTTTTTCTTCTTCTTCTCTGTAATTGGATCAATCGACGTTTGCTCTTCGCGAGCTGTTTCGCCTCTTTGACGCTTTCGAACCTTTTTGACTTCTCGAACTTTGTTTTGTCTCTCTGTATGTATGTATGTCTGTCTCTTTCTGTACTTTCTTACTTGAAATATTTCCTTTGCTCGCAAATTGTTGTTGAATTTCCATTTGAACGTTGAGTATCTCTTTCCGTGTGTTATATACCTACTGCAGCTGCTACTGAGTTATTTCAAGTGTCCTATATAAGAAGTTTTAGCATTTAAACGTGTAAAGTTACACTTGAAAGTGTATTATCTTTAATTACACGCTAATGGAATTTAGCGATAGTTTAAAAAGAGCTTTGATGTAATGTTTTATTGGTACATACTTTGTTGAAGGATGTTAGAAATTGTATAAATAGTTGTCTGTGTTTCATATATTACTTCGGTACCTCTCCTTTTAGCAATTGCAAATCGACTGAATCTTCGTAGAAAAAAAAAGAATAAAAACAACACCAAATCAAAGTCAATCTGTGCATCATCAGTATGAGATCACCGCATAGATGAAAGAAATGCAAAGAAGAGAATAAAAAATTTTTTTCTCTATTTCGTCCTTATTCCATTTCATACCCTGTTTTCATTGTTGGTATTCCATTGAGCTTTTTCCAACAATAATCGCGCATCTGGCGATGATTTATAAGAATGAGAGAGAGCATAGAAGCAAAGCTGTCCAACATGAAGAGGAAAGAAAAGAGAGAGAGCGAGTCTCTTGTGAAATTCGCGTATAATCGCATCTATATGCTTTATCAAGGTTTAATCAAGCATCCCATCCCCACTGTTTTTTTCATCCCATTAAACTTGAATCTTTCTCTACTATATATACATATACATATAGATATAAAGAGAAAGCTATCTGGCTAAAGTAGTAGTAGAAGTAGCGTCGGTGTCTCTTCGTTCCATTAGAATTCAGTCGCGCACGGGTCAAAGGGACAAAAGCCGCGAGAGAGGGTGAAAACAGGCCAGGCTGGCAGCTATATAGAGTCGAGTAATAGAACGAGAAGGAGGAAAGGCTGTAGTAAAGAGAAGAAGAGACTAGAGAGAGAAAAAGAGAGAGAGAGAGAAAAAGAGAGAGAGGGTGGGGGATGAAACATCGCGCGGGCGTTATCTGTGTTCATTAGCGCGTCTGCCTGAGCGAGAAATGCAGGCTGCTGCTCTCTCTATCTCTCTCTTTTTCTGTGCAAGGATAGAGAAAAAAAAGAGAAATAAAAAAAAGAAGAAATAATAAAAAGAAAGAGAGTGGGAAGGCCGCGCGTGACTAACGGAATAGGGAAGACCCGGGAACGACGAGAGCGAATTAATGACTACGTGGACTTTTCTACCGTTATTCAAGAATGAGAGAAAAAGAGAGGGAGAAAGAGAAAGAGAGCTTTTCACTTCGATTTGAAATTTTATCGTTTGGATGAGGGTGAAAAAGGAAGAGAGAGAAAGACAGCTTGGAATTCAAAATCACGCCTCCTCGACATATCTCTCTTTCTATTTCTTTGTCGAGGTCTCGATCTGATGACACTTGAGTTGGATAAAAGTTTTTTTAAATTTCGAATTTATGCAGTTTTAACTAATTTCATGCTTTTATATTATACGTATGTTTATTTATTTATTTTCTTTTTTTTTTTTTAATTAATATCTATTGAGAATTTTTAATGGATAATGTAATAGATGTATTTTTACGTGTTGTTATAAATTTAAATTTTAGATTTTTTGAATTGCAGAAATGAATGGATTATAAATTTTTGTGTTTTTAATTAAACTAATAAAGAAAGATAATATTTTCAAGTTTCGCTTTTGTAAAAAATAGAGTATAAAAATATAATGCATTTGTTCTTAATAAAATCTGGCTACAATAAAAAAAAAAAAACAATCTGTAAAAGCTTTTATAAAGATACAAAAATTTTTAAATAATTATATTATTCTCGAGATATTATTTTGTTTTAATGAATGTTATGTTTTTGCGTGGGTATTAAACCGCTTAAATGTCCATTTAAAAATTCATGTTTGTAAAAATATAACAACAATGTCAGTATTATTCCAAGAATAATATAAATATCCAAAGTTTATTTATTGTCAATATTTAAAAATTACTTACCAAAATTTAATGAAATATTGTGAAGCACATTTGAGTATTCCTTTCATCAAGAACTTTTAAGTAGAAGTACATAAATATAAAACCCACGCATAAAATAAATTCTTTCACGCAAAAATAAGCAATTATGAAATCAGTAAGTCACACAGAAAAATCTTTTTTTATAATCTCATCTTTATTTAAAAGTCTCGGGCATCATCATTTTTTAATTTCATTTTAAAAATTAAAGCAACTTGAGGTAGTTTCATTGTTCGCGTAGACATTTTCAGGACGTTTTTTTATCATCTCTTATTCTCGTCCCATCACTCTGTGACTTTTGTTTTCCATTTGACATGAAACAATTACTATATTATTATTATTTTTTTTTAAGATTTTCATTCACTTTTATTATCCACAAGAAATGATTCTTTTGCACTGCAGATTAATTCAGTTAATAAACAAGTTTTTTCTTTTAATTAAATTATGCCTTACGGCAATTATGGAAAAATATATTCGGTAATTCAAATATCAATTTGGCGCTTTTAATATTTAAATTAATATTGGTAAAATTATCAGAAGATGAATTAACATTTTGTCATATTTCATTCAAAGTAAAACGTTTGCATACATTTTATTAAAATATATATACTTTTGTGTCAACAGTACGCTTGATAAGCAGATAATTAATAATAAAATGATACAACTGGATTATCAAGTATTTTTTAACGAAATAATAAATTAAAGGCTTATATTAGCAAAAGTAAGAAATAAAGCTTTTGAATATTACATTTTACTTATTTAATAAAAATGACTTTTTTAATACCATCAAAAAATAATGATATTTTAAAAATACAACCTAATTTATAAATATTACCTGAATTTTAAAAATTAATAAATCTGATAGCTTTTACCTTTGACAAAGATATCACTCATAATTAAATAGCTTAAACGGTAGATGCTAGATTTTGCAATTCACTGGTCGTGGGTTCAATTCCTGGTTTACGTCGTTTACCAAGTTATTAAGCTCTGGTCTGAAATATACTTGATTACATGTGAAAAAGACTTATAATAGAAATTTTAAAATGCTAAAAAGGATGCTGTAAATTAATACTACACTTTGTAATTTTTGAACAAGAAACTGACGAAAATTTTTTTACAATTTTTTATCTGTAACAGCTTGCATATGATGATCTTGTTAAAATTTACATTACAAAACAAATCTTTTCTTGAACTCTTTCAAAAAATTCAACAAACGTTTTAATTTTGCTAGTGCTTACACAAATAATCAAAAAATTTCAAGATATTAGATAGATATCGCATTAATAAACAAAGTCTGAGTATTTTTTTAGCAAAAACGCTGTAGCTTATTTTACCTTGTATGCATCTATAATATAGCCCAGGGCATATTGCGCTAGGACGTTTGAAGCTATATATAAGACGTTACGAAAATCAGTCTCGAGAATGGGAAGATGTTTGTGCCAGCATAAGCAGACAATTTTCTTTTAAAAAAGTAAAAGAGAGAAAAAAAAATACATGGGGTAAAATATATTGAACTTGTTGAAGAGGAAAATATTAAAATTAAATATAATCTCATATAAAGATGCTTGTTAGGTTTTCTAATTTAAAATTTTAGAAACTAGTTTCCTCGATTACTCTTATAAAATCATTTAATTAAAATCTTAGAAACATTATTCAGGACTTCGTGTGAAAAGAATTGTACTCCATTTTAATCGATGGGATTTTCTCTGCAACGATAATAAAAAAAAAGCGCCAATTCCAAAATAAATCCAACGCACTTTCAAACAACATACACCCACACACACATAAACACAAATTCGTTCACAAATACATACAAAAACACATCTTTATACTATATACAGACGGTATATATACCAAATCGGATTTTCCAAGCTTCTCGTTGAACTTTCCAGCATTTCCATCGCTTGGCACGTAAGTTGTGTATATACATGTATATATAGTTACGAAGACACACCAAGAGGGCTGTGCATAGAGCAGACCTAGCCCCCCCTCCCCCAGTATATGGCGGCAATCGATTGAGCACCAAGCTCGAGGCGAGAGAAGCCCGGCTTTCTCTCTCTCTCTCTTTTCTCCCTTTACCCAGCAGCAGCAGTAATAGTAGTTGGAGCTTGCGAATGAATAGCCAGATGCGAGCATCGCTTATCGACGAGGCCTCGTTTCTATTTTCTTTTTTTTTATTCCTTTTTTTTTTTCTTTTTTGCATGGTCTTTTATGGTGAGGTAAGATTTATAGATTGATAGTGTAAATAAAAATTTTTTTTTATCTATTGGGATACAATTGTTTGACTTTGTCTTTTTTTTTTTAATATTGCTATATGTTAATGAAATTTGGTGGTTGTTCATGAGCGTTATTACATTTATGACTTTGATTTCAATTTTAAACACTATTGTTTCTATGTAGGTAACTATAATTTCAATTTGAAATGACTGTCTCAACAGAAATAACATTTTTCTATTTTCTGGAATATATAAATGTACATCAATAAACAAAGACAATATCAAATTCATATTAAAATCTACAATAACCAATTAAACTGATACACAATCTATTTAAAAAAAAAAATAAAATAAAACAATGATTGATAATATGCAATAATCCAATAATCTATCTAAAATAAAATTAAAATAAAAAATAATAAAAAAATGAATAAAAAAAAAAGTATGATCCACTGCTCTATCTGTCATAGAGTAAAAGGTGAGCGTACAGACAATCAAATAAAACTGCCGGGAGCAATTTTAAATCGAGGCAGACGAAAAATAAAAAAAAAAAAAAAATTGGTGTACAGTCTGATATACGGTCAATGGCACACGTAGCTGTATATAATAAAAAGTCAAGTGTATACGTATATTTTAGAGATGATGGTTAGAGTGATAGGGTAAAACGTTAAAAAGTGATATTTATATTTAACTTAAAAAATGCTTGGTAATAATATATAAATACGTAAGTGAGTCTGCGATTCAAAAACGTCGTATTTTACTTTCATGTGTAGATGAGGTTTAACAAAAAAAGAGAAAGTTATATTAACGCTTAAGGCATTTATATTATGCTGCTCGAGATGTTTTTTTTTTAAAGAGAAAGGGGGAGGAGGGAGAGAGTTCTGTTTTTTTTCTATGCGCTTGAGTGATTGATTACGAAGACACGCACGTTGGTTTTTTCAATGCTGCTTTGTTTTTTTTTTGTTGCTGTTGTTGTTTTTGTTATTGTTATTTTTCTCCTCGTTTTTTATGGCAATACTTAAATTCGAGATTGTTTTATTTATTTTGACACTGATGCATCTGTCATCTAAATCAAAATATAATCTTTTACATGTACTAATAAAAATTGCATCTTTAGTAGGTATATATCAAACTCAAACATAAATTGCTTTATATCCCAATAAAATAATTGAATATAAGCATATTTTTAATATATGATATTTTCCTCGCCTCTCATTGTAATAATATGAAGAAAATGTTCGATCTTGGGATCCCAAGATCGAACATTTTCTTCATATTATTATAAGCATATTTTAAACATCTAATTGTAAGTAAAGAAAAAAAAATTAAGTAGTACAAATCCGGCTGTGCTCAGACAAGACCAAGCAAGTAGAATCTGGAATACTTTTAAGAGAAACCAGTATGTGCATACACCTTTTATCCCACGTTCTTATAGGTATAATATATATAGCTCGCGTGGCATTGATTACTTCACGGGACGAATAGCGCGTGTATGCACGTGCGTCACGCGCGCCCCCGCGGATTAAGCTTATTCGCGGAATGCTCTTTGACGTATCTACTGTTTTCATCTCTCTCTCTCTCTCTCTCTCTCTCTTTTTGAAACTCAAAACATAGGTGAACTTGATATGTAGTTTTCGTGAATATTTTTTTCATTTATGTGTTCTTTACTGAATTTACTTGTAAATATAGATGTTTGTTTATGAGTGTTTATTAAAATATTGTGAAAAATAACATTTTTGTAAAAGGAATGAAATAATTGGTTAAAGGAAAATTTTTGCAAGTGGGATGTTGCAATAAAGTAGGTGTTTTTTTCTGCTTTTAATTTGATGTTATAAGAATAATTTTAAAAAAATATTTGCTTCACTGAAAAGTAAAAATTTAAAATAATATCAAATAAAATGAATTTTCCAATTTGAAAAAAAAAGAAAATTATATTCGCATGGTTCTTACCATGAATTTTACCCAAGCCTTATATGTCTTGGCCACAGAAAACAAATAGTTTTCAAGATTGCTTATAAGTAAAAGCTTACAAAAGTTTAAAGTGCTGGATTAAGGACTTGGACGATCTAGAGCTTAGTAAAGACCTCCAAGAGCCGTTACTTAACCCCTTATAACGATTATCTAATCTTAAAGGTTCTTGATTTACAATCTTAGAGCTATATTTGGAAATTGATGCGAATATATAAATCAATGTATAAACCAAATTAAGACAATTCTTACCTTTCTCTTTTTTTAATTTTATTATTAAAAATACATTTGTTGATTCAAAAGTTATTAAAATTAAAAAATAAATATATCAACTTTAAGTAGTAAAGAATAAAAAAAAATTATAATGACTTTCGTATATAAAATCTAATTTTGCACAAATGTACCGCATCTAATCTGTTTCTCATTTCCTCTTCTCTAAATTACCTAACAAACTTACTTGATTGACAATCAACAAAGCAATAATCACACTATTTCGTTTTGTGAATTATCCAAAATACACGTTTCCAATTAAGAATAAAAAAAAAACCTATAGAAGATATATTGCGGTCAGTAGTAAAGCAATTAGTTAGATAAGCGGATAATACATAAACTATACAAAAGCAAGTACTATAAAGAGTCATAAAAACTAAGCAGCAACTGTAATAATCTGAAAAAAAGAAAAACATAAGATCAATTCAGAACGATCTGGTGTGTATACATATATACTTACATCTGGATTACGAGATGCTGAGAACCTTAGATTGCCTGGGGGCTGCTTCTACTGACTTTTTTTTTTTTTTTAGTTCCCAATATTATATGCGGGGTGCCAGCAACGACGGCGCCAGTTCTCTGGCGAATCAAGCCGAAATGCCAGTCTGGCGTTTTGCATTCACTTGCAAGGAAAAGGGAAGTAAGAGAAGAGGGAAGAAAAAGAAGAAGAAGATCCAGCGCATTTCTTATTCCACCGAGGAATGAATATTGAATCGGTAGCTTTATTGGAACGCTCGTCCGCGCGCACCCACGACGATTTCCCTTGAGCAACTCGACGACGCTCTTTCGTGTTTTTTTTTTTTTTTCTTTCCCGGGCTGCACGACCTGGGAATGTCGCTCTGAGCGCGTAAGTTTTTTTTTTGCTTCTTCTTTTTGCTACTTTTTCTTTTTTTTATTTTTTTAAGAAAGAATAAAAAGAGTGGGAGGAGAAAAGTAAATAATGGCTTGGTTATGAGAGACGTTGCTACAGCTGCACGTCAATTCGCACGACTGACGCCTGTCTCGTTTTACAAGTTACTATATATACTTTGGGAATATGGGCGTGCCAGGTTCTGAAGTTTTGTTATTTATCGAGGCAAAACTTTATATACCTATACATGATGTGTACTAAAAAATATGTTGGGTAAATTTTGAAATAGAAGAAGAAAGAAAATTCGATGAAATTATTTTGGTACGAAAGTGAGCTTGAATTTTAGCGATTATTATTCTGTGTATTGTTAGATACAAGTGTTTTTCTTTTTTTTTGGAATCTACTTCACATGAATTTTGGAGACAAATATTTTTTATTTTTTAAAAAATAAAAGGCATTATGTTATTGTTCGCGAATAAAATAGATTTTTTCTTTTTTTTAAAAAAATAACAATGAGGTGTATATTTTTACTGTTTAACCAACAATGCAAAAATGAAGAAAAAACAAACTAAAATCCTCCTCTTTCCACAAAAAAAAAAAAAAGAAAATCGCTTGAAAAATACTGGTTCAAGCGTTTAGAAGCGTAGATGACTCACTGAAAGTTTACATAGCTTATCAAAACTGACACGTGGATGAAAACTACGTTGCGAAAAGTATAGAACCGCGTATACCGCAGAGCAGTGCTAAATTAATCAAGCGTATATAACGTCAACGACAGAGACAAAGCGATGTTGAGAACGAATCTTTTTTTTTTCCTACCTATATTTTCACACGTGCGCCCTTACACACACACACATACATACATATAAGAGTTATTGCTACGTAAAATTCGAGGATTCGTTGGAAAACTACGACACCCCCCAAAAAAAATCTCACTTCTCTCTTCTATTATTCTAATCTTTTTATTTTTTTATTTTCAACCGGGGTATAACCCAATGATGATTCTCGTTCTCACCCTAAACCGAGCAAAACTTGCAATTTTTCATTTTACGTCAGAACATTTCGGTTTTACCAGTTTTCCCTTTTTCGTTTTTTTGATCATCTTAATCTCACAATAACGTATACATGCAATGAGGGGCGCTTATATTTTATACGTAGATAAACTATTCATTTATCCAAAATATATCGATTTTTTGTCTATTACAATTTTTTTATATATAACATAGCTATTACAATTACTATTTGTATCTTCTTGTTTATAAGCTGGATATTCATTTTTTATTATCGATCGATTTCAATTGATTGATTATTACGTCTTATCCGATTTTAACAATTGCATTCAACGATCTTACCTCTATAATATCCAAAAAAAATATTACTGGATTATATCATAGAAAAAAGAAGCTTCGTGAACGGAAAGGAAAAAAAAAGATTAGAATTGTATTTTTATTTTTCAAGTTACTCACTTTTGTCAAGCAGCAAAAATCTTTTCATTTTCAAAAAAAAAAAAAAAAATAACTCGTCTCTTTCTAGGTGACACGAATCTCTGATAAATCAGAATAGCTGAGAAGAATAGAAAGGCAAAAAAGGAAGAGAAGGAGAGAACAAAGTGATTTTTAATAGTTAGACTATATATACATGTTATATATAGGCAAACAATGTCGAGAATTTTGAGTCCCTGGTGTGTGTAACAGCTTGGAATTTTGTATAAGGGTATCAGCAATTCACGTGGCATATATATATATATATATATAT
>JAPYZE010005300.1:0-11434 GCA_030522805.1 Leptomastidea abnormis | reverse complement strand
TTATTATTATTATTATTATTATTATTATTATTATTATTATTATTATACTTTTGATAATTTTCATAATTACGTCTAATCTACGTTACTTTTTCATGAACTCATTAAGCATGCTTTTATTGAAAACCCAAGCTACGCCACGTGTTTTTCGTTTGGTGAGCACGCCGTACCGCTTACATCATCCTCTTACGTAACTATGCATCTGCACGCCATTTTTAATTTTCGACTTCTCACTCTACGATTTTACGCATTTATTTTTTGCATTGAACACTTTCAATTTCACTTATATATTTTTCACTTTTTTTTTGCAATTCACTTTGGTACGCGCACTTCACTTTATTCTTATTTTTTTTTTTCACTTTTATATAATTTCGTGGGATAACTCGATTTTTAATTAAGCAAATTTTATTTTTACGTTACTTTACTTTCATAAATTTGCTAAAACCCGCCGGACGCCATTTTTGTAGCGGAACGCCGGGTTAGCAAGCAAAATAATATTAATGAGACAAAATATGTATGGGTTGCTATCAACCATTTATTTTAAACCAAAATAATGTCAGAAACTTATAAATTTTACACGTGTCGCGACTTAGTCGGTCGCCGCTATATCCTCGCGGCTCACAGGCCGCTGCCATCGACTGGCTCTCGCTTGCGATACACTTTGTTGTTTTTACGCGGTGGTTTCGATCGGGAAAGAGAGAAAAGAGATACAACAAGATACTCATCACTTACGTCTTAGGGCAGTTGCGAAGGGGAGTTAGCGTTGCCCTCGAAATACATCTCGAATGCCGGTGTCCCAGCTTTACCGCTGGCCACGTGCGCAGGCTTGGCCTCTAGTTTGCGCTCTTTATTGCGTCCGTCGACCGAGGCAGTCAGGAAAGGAGTAATGCCGCTCCCGCTGCTGTCGACGTTGCCACCTCCCCCCGTCGCGATGCCTAACTCTACTTTTTCTCTCTCTCTTTCTTTTCTCTCTGTTGGCGCTCGAGCGACTCCTGGCGCCTTTTGTTACTGCGGGGTCCAAGTATTGTAACGGGCATATTTGCTCCGTCACAAAGTAGCAGAATAAAACTTTTTAAAAGAATAATAGCCTATTATGTATTAAGGTATTGAAAATGGGCAACTTTTTCTAATAATAAAGTTTAATGCATAAAAAAAAGAAAGGAGCGTAATCATTTAAGAGAATAATACTACTTCTGCCCAAAAAACTTACGTAAGAACTTACATTAACATAAAATCTTCTTTCGATTTACATCAACGTAAGTTTTTACTTAAGTTCGTACCCAAGTTCATAGCTAAGTTCTTACGTAAGAACTTGATTGAATTTCAATCGTAAGAACTTACACGAGAACTTGGATAAGAACTTACGTAAGAAAGTATTTTTCAGCAGGGTTTTAATCAGTTTTACATGTAAGAATCTTTTCTCAATGAGAACTTACTGTGCGGTGTGTATATGTAAGTGTAAGTTGTGATATATAGTTTAAAGTTATCTAAAATTCAAAACCCGAATATATGCTAATAAAATCATAAGGCTTAAGTTAGCGCTACATGACCTTTTACTAAATAAAGTGTTTCAATTAGTAAAGAGCATTAAAAAATCGACCATAATTTGAAAATAAGTTTTTAGAAACAACAAAAATAAGATTTCTAAGTTTGATTTGATTTCATTTTTGTGTTCGAATACAATAATACAATAATACAATAATTGGATTACAGTATAGCCCTTCTCTCTACCATATGTATATGCTTATTCTCAAAAAAATTTTAATTTTGTATCCTGGCCTGTTAAAACTTGATAAATGATAATTAAATTAAAAAAAAAAATCGTGTGTAATATTATATTTTAAAAGTACATTACAAATTTGACCGTAAACATCAACGATGTTAACACTAAAAATAAAAAAGAACTAAAATTTTACAGTTATATGTGCTCAGTCGGAGTTTTCAACTTTAATCACGTACCCAGTCAATATTTTTATTTTACTTTTTTCTACCGTACAATGAAAAAAATCAATATTTTTAACAAATTTTAAATCTGTACTCAAGATTTTTTAAGTTTCAAGCCTTACACATATAAAGTGCGTCTTAGTAGTAATATACTCAATTTTTGGGATTATTATATAAGTTAAACTGCTTTACCACGATTTATTAATTAAAATACCGAAAACATACATTAGCTGAATTATCAAAATTTTTATTTAAAGTAGATTGCAAAAATATTTCTAATGACGAAGCTAAAATTTCATTGAGAGTTTTGTAATCGCGATTTTGATAGCGTTTTTCATAACCTTTATTGTCATAACGGTAATATTTTTATTCATATTTCTTTTTTCTGCATTAAGAATATATGTAAAAAATTTTAATAGCAGGTCCAGCTCAGTCCGAGAGTTTTTTTGACTTCGTTTCGACATAAATAATAGAGAAAAATTATTAAAAAATTCCAAAAGCAAAATTATCTGATTCGAATTCTGGGCATCAAAATATGCATTTTTTATAAGAATCCCCCATATAGGTAAAAGTTAAATGAAGAGAAGATAGAATTAAAAAAGAAAGATTAAAAATGTATAGATGCATGAGAAGAAAATATGATTTATATGATTAAATAAATACAAAAAAATTTCAAAATGCTTATCATTATTAGGTATAGTAAAACCAAAAATTATTTGAGTGGTTTAAATACTGGATAAGACAAATTTCAATATAACGAAATGGCAACAAAAAGAAAAAAAAAATAATTTTACAATTAGAAATTTTATTAAAGTGTTTGTGTGTATTGTGTTAAGAAACTTTTTTATTATTTTACAAGGGCCACAGCAGGAATCTTCTCCGGCAGACACTGGGACACCGGCGCGTGAGCACCGGCACTAGCACGTCTGCCGTCTCGAGTCCCTTCGTCTAGGGGGACTCAGCGGCCTTCCCGCTAAGAAAGGCACGGGCAAGATACCACCAAGGTTCCTGTCGTTGGTAGTGCTGGGTTTCTACCAGCTAAACCTGCTGACCCGTAAAAATTTTACCAAACCAACCTGGCACTGTTTAGCTCACTATACGTCCAGTTGGCTGGCATCTCTAGGCCTTACGGCAATCGTCTTTTACCTTGTTTTGTTTCTTGGACTCTCTTTTTACTAACCTTCCGGGACTCCGTCGGCCTTCCTGGCCTTTAGAGTTGTGATAACATACCTTTTGACTTGATCCCAGTTATCTCGCTTCTCGAGCATAACCGGGATCACGTTTTCTGTTGTCAGGGAGCTAAAGTTGGCCTCCATTCTGGCTTTTTCCACTTCGAGCGCGTGCAGGCAAAAAAGTCGTGCTCCGCGTCGTTGATAACCCGCTCACCACAATACCCACACCCAGAGGAACTTACCTTACCCATCCGGTGCAAGTACTCCCGAAAATAGCCGTGTCCAGAGAGAAACTAAGTGAGATAGAAATCTACCTCGCCCCAGATTCTTTCCTTCCACGGACGCACGATATTAATAAATCTCTTGTCCAGTGGGCGAACTCGTACGTCATCCACTGAATCTGCCAGCTCGTCAGCGTTTCTGACCTAGCGTCAGCAGCGGCTCTTTCTTTCTCCATTTTTATGCTACGGATACAAATATGTGAACTCTGGCGTTCTATAGCGAGCTGGTCCACCGGGATCAAGCTGGCAATAACCAGGATGGCCAACGCCAAAATCGTCCGATATGCGCACGTGATACGAAGCGCTCCTCTTCTTTGTACGGCTAACAAGGCCATTCGGTACTTCTTGACTCGCGCCGCCTACCTTTATATCTCGGAACCGTAAAGGAGGATCGAGTGGGTCACAAATATGTGAAGCCTACGTGTACTCAACCGCGAGCCCCTGACGTTTAGCATGAGCCGGCTAAGAGCGGTAGTTTTCGCTGCTGCTTTTTGGGCAACCCTTTTGATGTGTGGCCAGAAGGTTAGCTTCATATCGAGGATGACGCCTAGATAGTCTGCATCGCTTTTGGTTTGCATCTGGGTTTGCCCAGCCATCTTTGGTACTATCGTGTCTATCCTCTTCCTGGTTAAGAAAAGAAGCTTCATCTTATGCTTAGCCGATTCTAAACCCCTCGTTTCAAGCCAGACCCTGATAGTCATCATCGTCCGTTCCAATTTTTGCTGCGCCAAACGCGTGTCTCTAGCGGTGATCACGATGACCACGTTATCTGCGTACGCAACTAGGCGAACCCCCGGTAGCATGGAAAGGTTCCAGATCCCGTCGTATATCGCGTTCCAAAAATCAGGGCCCAAGATCGAACCCTGAGCCACCCCAGCCGTAAGTCTTCGTATCTTTACCCCCGTTGTCGTTGCATAAGTGATGTAACGGTCGGTCAAGTAGTCTTTAATAATTCGATGGAGATAGGAAGGCAACCTGAAGGCTTCGATGAACACTATCACGATGTCCGCCCACCTCGCCGAATCAAAAGCGTTACGTATGTCAAAAGTGGCCAAGAGCACTATTGGTCTGTCTTTGTAGGGTTTTGTTTACGCTCGGCCGAAGAAGTCGATAACACGTTGTATCGCTCCTACAGTTGATCGTTTTTGTCGAAAGCCATACTGCCGGTCGCTCAGGTCGCCAGTCGCCTACACACCTGCTTGAATGCGGGGTCTAAGACACAACTCAAATATTTTCCCAGCGTATTGAGCAAGCTCAACGGCCTATAGAAAGACAGCTCTTTGGAATCCCCCTTTTTTAAGGAGGATAAGTCGTGCCGCCGTCTTCTATGCCACGCTAAATAGTCCCTCATTCAAGCAGTTGTTGTACTGGTTTAAGAGGATTAAAGGACGTTGTTTAGCAACGACCTTCAATATCTCCGCTGCTACACCGTCTGGGCCCAGGGCCTTTTTTGGAGCCAGTCGTGATACTGCGAAGGCTAACTTTGCTCCGCTTATGGCTGGCCATTCTTCGTCTTCGTCTTTGTCTACTTCCTTTGATTATATTTGTTCCGGGTGAGTCAGAAAGAGTTGGTCAATGATTTTACACATGGTCTGGTCGTCTCTGACGACAGGTGGTTCGTTTCAGCCTAATTTACGTTTTACTATACAGTAACCCGCACCCCAGGGGTCCCAGCCCACCTCGTCGATCAGTTCTGTCCACCATGTCTTTTTACTCGCGTTGATCTCCCGCCTTAGGGCTCGCCGGGCCGCCTGGTACTCAGCTTGGAGAGTTTCAGCAGCTTCCGCATCTCAGCGTGCTCTCTGCGCTTTTCTTCGAGCTCGCAGGCGTTCGATCGTATCTGTCCACCGGTACACTGGGTCCTTATTTAGTATCGTGCGTTTTTTGGCATGGCTGCGTCGCAGAGCCTTTTCAAAAACCTTGCCGTCTCTTCAACCAGCTTTTCTGCTCTTGACCACCCTGTTACATCCGGGGGAACTGCCGTAGCCGGATCTGGCTAAGACATCAAACTAGTCGTCGGTCTTTCAAGGTCCAGCTTTCTGACATTCCACCCGTTCGGGTCCGGCACTTGACGTGTGCCAGATCGCCCACTCGTCCTCATGGAACAGATGATGTACTGGTGGTCGCTGGCCGTATAGCCATCAAAACATTGGTGATGGACTCCCTAACGTTTGACCTTATATAAGTGCTAACCCTACCCACGTTAGCTACTACCAGTTCCAGCCGTGCAGCCATCTCTAGCAGTAGCCATTCCTGTTTATTTGTTATGTCCATGCCCCACTCGATGGCCTTAGCGTTGAAATCACCCGCTAAAACGATCTTGATGGACATGATCCTAACCGCGTCTTCGAGAGTCGCTACTTTATCCTCGAATTTCCAAGCACTGCAGTTCGGGGTAAGGTACACAGTGACGTACGTGACGTCCGCGACCCTTGCCCAGACATGATCCGTACCCTACCCGTGTTGCGCTACCCTGGTCGCGGTGTCATTCCTAATCCACAGCGCTGCAGACTTCGAGGTGCTGGCAAAACAGGCGGTGGCGGTTGTGTCAACGCTCTTGTAATGCTCGCTAAGAATGAGGACCTCAGCACCCGACTCCACGGCAATCTAAGGCAGCAAGGCGTGAGCCAAAAAACTGCCTTTCATATTACCCTGAAGCACGGTCGCCAATGTCGCCATAAAGAGGCCTTATTAGCCCTTGCCTCCGTAAGGGCTGCATAAAATACGGCACACTGGGCCGTGCCGGCAGCGTGGGTCGTCTGCTTCTCTCCTTTACTGGTGCAAAGGAAACAAGTATCCGAGCCCTTGCAGCCCTTAGCTACGTGTCCAGCCTGACCGCACTTTCAGCAACAATCATGCCTATCTTTTCCTTTGCAATTTCTTCTCAGGTGACCGTAGCCCAGGAACCTGAAGCATTTTATTGGGTGATACGGGATTTTACCCGGCAGTGGACATAGGTGACCTTGACTCGCCAAGTCTTTATCAACTTGTCTGCTTCCTTCTGATCTTAATTGCAGATCGCTGTCTTCTGCTTGCGGTTGTTAGGCCCAAACAGCACAATAGATCGTTTTGTTGACGCACCTAAAACAGCGTTCAAAGCTCCCACAATGTCTTCTTTTCCAGCTTCGCCCATGATGTCCAGAATCTCAAGGGTCATCTTGGGAGTGACGTCCTTGATAGAGCCCTGATCACCGATGGCTTCCCGGATTCGCTTATTAAATGCAGACAGCTGCCCTTCTTGTTCTGTCTGGATCAGCACCGCTTCATCCTTGGTCTTGAATATACCCCTGACCTCCACGTCCGAGGTATCGACGGCGCGCACCTTTTGAAGGACATCTTTGTAAGACATTCCTGCGGTCGCTTTAATGAGAACCACGCCACCTCTTTGTTTTGGAGCGGTGCGTTTTTTACGCCGACTGTCTCTGGTCGTCTCCTTTTTGCTTGCCTTGGAGGCTTGCTGCTCACGTGTGGCCTTCTTTTTCTTTTTCCTCTTCTTCTTACTCTTCTGCTCTTGCTAGTTACCCTCATCGCCCTGGTCCATGCAGGTTTTGTGGGAGGCAATTTTTTGAGAAGAACCTGTTTCAAAGCTTTGCTAATATTAGTCGGCTGAGCGACAGCTTTACCTGTATTGCTCCTCTTCTTCTTAGTCTTCGGGGTGACGTTCTCAGAATCAGCCGCTGGACTAGCCTCTTAAGGAGCTCCTTGACAATCGGCAATCCATTTTTAATTCCCTTATTGATGTTCGTCTACTTGTGGGTTATAGCAATCATTTTGTCCAGTTTTTTTCTACATACTGAATAAGGTCAGAAGCGGTCGAAAAATCATCACCTGCGATGATCTTGAACTGCCTCCTCCTGGCTGTTTAAGGGTCTGCAGAAACTGGACTTGTTGTTCTGTTAATGCGACCGAATCCTGCGGTGTTTTCGAGGCCTCGGGGCTGTAAGCCTCTATACTTACTTTGGCGGCCTTTATCGCCTCCTCTTTTTTCTTGCTTATGTCAATAAAAAAATCCATGGCTAAACTGAAAAGGGTTTCATCCTTGAGTCGACAACGACCACTTTCGATCCCAGCGTCTATGCTGTCAATTGACGTGGCCTCAACACATGTCTGTAGACGGCGCCAGACTGGTCGGCTAACCCAGAGGTAGAGCACTCTAGTCCACGTTAATCCACCTCCACTCTCTAGAGATATCCCGCCCGATGAAGCGTTCCGTATCTCTGAAGAGTTTCCGGTAGGAGTTGCGCGGGCTTTCGCACTCACCAAGGGCCTATTGACAGTAGGGGGAGCAAAGGCACACACGTGCGGATCCCACTGTTCAAAAACGTAAAATCAAAGCATAACCTGCTTGTACTTATCGCGTACAAGCAAAAAATGCTTCAGCCTGCCATCCCCAACAGAAAACCCACCAGTATAAACCCTTGATCCTTACATAAACAACGGGCCACAAGCCGATTGACTGCACCCGGCTTAGGTAACAGCCTCCCGTCTTGCCGACAGCCGGAGCGAAAGGAAGGTCTTGCATCCCCTACGCACGCGGCCTAGGTTTTGCTCGCCACCCAGATTCTCCTTTTGGCAGCTCACGGGTCGCACCACGCGGCAAACACGGCGCTCTGTTCTTTTCGTAATATTTGCGACTTGCGATTACGAGGAACAAGGAAGACCCACGGCGTGCTTTGTTCCGCTCCACTGGACTAAAAACCTAAGTTATAATAATGTAAAATAATGGCGGTGACGGTGACGGTGACGATGACGATGACAGGGACGACGGGGACGACAAGGACGACGGTGACGGTTGACGGTGATGGTGATAATATAGGCGCTTTTTTATTGATTGCTCTTAGACATAAGATGCATGATTAACGCATGTATAATTAAGATATTCTTAAAATAATATTATAACTTGCTTGAAATATAAGTATACTTCATATAAGAGGTCAATTACAATAATCAGATAAGTATCTTCCGGCTGATGTCTGTGTAAGTCACGCACTTCGGTAAAAGGTGTGCCGCAAGGCGGTTGACTCGGTCACAGGGTATAGTGGTGACACTGCTGTTTATTTCACCTAAGTAACGACGTGTTCGATTGAAAGGTGCTGCAAGACCCACTTGCGTACTACGGTGCTCAGAGAGGGTATGTTGCCTGCCGTATGTAACGGCTCTTGGCGATGGTGCTGCATAAGTGCCCGTACGTCACGTCACGCTTGATGCAAATGTACTACTTGAGTGGTTGGCGTGATCGCGGTGCTTAGTAGCGAAGCCGAGAGTGTTGATTGCCGTTCATTACAGTACTTGGTGGAGGTACTGTGATTGCTGTCCCTGTGTAGATCACGGCAGTGGGTAATGGGGGAGTGCCATAAGAGCGTATTACGTGATATGCGATGCTCTGTAATTTATGGGTATATCTCGATGTGCGTTTGTAGTTATAGATTTTATGTTTAAGTATTTTAACTTATCTTGTCTTATGCTCTTATACTTTTATAGGCGCTCGTATATACTTGTCCTTTCATGTGGTTCGTAGCGCTCGGAAAAGCGGAAGATAAAGAGAGAAAAAGAGAAAAGGTGCGCGCTCTGCAAGTGTCGAGTGAGCGTGGTGTTGGAGAGGGGAAGAGAAAGGAGGAATAGGAACGGTCGTTCTGCGAGTGTCGGAGACACGGTGCTTAGATTCCTGCACTCAGTGTTCGCTATGATTACGGCCCTAGCCTTATTGAATGCGCGCGCATTTACGTTTTGCCTAGCTTATGATTTTTTTTGTGCGGGCAGATGTATATACGCCTGTGTATGTATACCTATGCCATTGTATAGTATAGTTATACATTATTGTAGCCTACGTGTAGTATACATGTAGTATATAGTATATACGCATATGGTTACGTTTATATGCGTTTTGGCGCGCATATGCATGTTTCCGCAATATAGTTTGCGACGGTATAAATGACCGTAAGAGTAAGAATGTAACGCTATTTGTTTAGAATCGGGTTCTTAATCGATGAGTGGACTGTATTTCTGTGGTAAGGTAACCGGCCTTGCCGTGCGAGGATCAAGAGTGTTACGTGCAGGAGGATAGGATGATGTAATCGATGATTTTTCACAGCTTTAGCTGGAAGTGATAGAAAACGTGTATTTTAATAAAACAGATATTTATTGCTATAATACACTATATACACTTCACACGCGTTTATTGCACTATTTTGTGGTTAACAAAAATCACCGTAAGTGAGTAAAGAAAGATAAACTAGTCTACCAAGCAAGGTGGCTTGGTAGAACAGTGTAAAAATGTACGAATTGCGCCTTATGCGCTTACGCGTCTTTATTTTAGTGGTAGGTGAATTACGCGACCGCACTAAAGATTACAAAAATCTTCTCTTGGAAGAGAAGTTACTGGTCTAGCAGTCAATTTGGCTGCTAGAAACAGTAGAAAGGAGGTACGTTTGCGCCTTGTGCGCTTTTGCGGTAGCAACAATAGACGGAGGCGTGCGCTCTGGGCGCTCGTGCGACATGAACTGCCGGCGAGCGCGTCTCGCCGAGCAGTTGAAGAAGGCGGAAATTAGGGGGGTGAAGGAAGCGAACGCCAATGCGCTCGCTTTTTCAAACATTAATACCGCAAAATTACAAAATATAAATCCAATTCTAAACACTATTGGACTTGTTATCGACTCATAATAATAGTCTACTATTACTATTATCTATTACTCTAGTAATTTACTAAGTATATATGGCGCTCGTCATGACAATAGTATTAACGCGTCGAATAGAGTGGGAATCACGTGATATAGTGGGAAGTCGTATCAGACTATCATTGGTCACTTTAAATGGAAAATCAGTTGGGCCGTATGTTCAAGAACTTTCTTATATGTTACCGGTGCTAAGTGGAGCAGTGGGACAATCGGCGGCTTAAGCGATTGAGGTTAACTGCTTACGAGAACGATGTGGTCTGGCATTCGGATTCTGGGAGTGATTCGAATTGGAGATTCGAAGTAGAGCATTCTTGTACGGAGTCGAAGTGAGAGATGACTCTTATTTGAAATCGGAGATAGAAATTGGATTGGATTCTGGTGTGAGTCTCTGGCAGGACAGGATGGTCTGCTGGACTACAAGTCGTGGTGTAGATCTTAGTTTAGAGCAGTTCAAGGTTGTTTGGATGAAAAACTGTATAGTGAAGGAAGCGGTAAAGCATTGTATAATCCGAACCAACCGATATATCCACGTCGATTAATTTGAATAGTACTTTAAATAATTAATCTTTGGTATAATTTTCATTTGTATATTCGAGACAAGAGAGTCGCGTGTAAACGCTAGACTCTCAGGTTAATCGAGTAATTAATTATTGTTGTAGTTTCTGAGATACGACACTATTTCGAGACAAGTAGAAATAAGCCGGTGTATATACTTATTTATTATTGAATATATTTTTATTGTTATTCAATTGATTTGTTATTATTGTCTTGTCGATTGGAGCTGAGAAGACGTCATCTTTGGGTCGTAATTTCCAACAACAACAAAGAATCTACGAGAGTAAGTAAGCGAGTTGTAACGTAAAGGATAAATTACAATACTTGAGTTGATATTACGGAATCAGAGTAGTTTGTTATTTATTATTAAATATGTGGTGCAGTTACCACCACATTACAAGGTATATAAAGTACAAGATGGCTAGTTCATCACATAGATATACCAATGATTTAATAAAACACTAAACAAGTACATTTCTTAAAAGATTTTCGAGTCATTTTATCACAAAAGTAAGAGCGCGTGCGGCGCGCTGTGTAAGTTCTAGTATCAACCGCTGCTAACTGCATTAGCAGAATGCTTTCTCAAGGAATTCTGATATAGCTCTTGTTAACAAATTTTTTTATTTATTAAATATATACGAGCACGAATGCAATTTTTCCACTTAATTTTTACCAATACAATTCAAAGACAATACATTATAAAATTACAAAGCAACTTAAACAAAAGAACTTAATATAAAAAAACTGTGAAAACGATATGTAGTTCTAAAAATAGAAATTTTTTCAAAAAACACTTAAATAAGGTATTATT
>JAPYZE010005299.1:0-12160 GCA_030522805.1 Leptomastidea abnormis | reverse complement strand
CAATAAAATCCTCTGACACTTTTTTTATTGAAATAACAAGCAACTTTTTCCCCAAGTTTGAGCCATATCCAGGACCCGAAGACCTGAACCTCCCCTTGTAAGTAATGTATGTACCCCATTGGTAAAGCATTTAATAAGGGAAAACTTTTGATAAAATATTTTCTATTTTAAAATCTCTTACAAGTCAAACAAACTATAAGCCACTAATCTCAAGTGCCAAGTGTTTAAGCAATATTTATGATATAGAAATTTTTTAAAACTTTTATTCACCAAATGTCAGTGAAAAAAAAATTAAATTTAAAACTAGTTTTGTTTTTAATAAAAAATTTTTAGTGTATTGATAAAATCCAAACACTGTTAAGGGATAGCGAGCTCAAACTACAGTACTACACGACTCGATTCTTTTTATATTTATGAGTTTTATGTGTTTCTTAAACATAGTAGGCCTATTACTATTCATTTCTCGAGTTTTTGCACAAGACCTCAACGGATTCCACTGCAAGACACAATTTAAAAAAAAAAATTATTTTTTGACTTTTTTCAGTAATTTTTTTTACCTTGCAAAAGCAGCAATAACTTTTTTCAGCTAATACGTATCCCACAACCTGAAAATTGTCTAGTACTTTTATATCGACGTTAGTTATATTACCCTCTTCTGCCGGACTGATATGTTCACTTTTAATATTTTAACGTTACTTTTAATTTTTTATAGTTATGGGGCAGAATTACACGATTGATTTCTTAGAGGCTAAATTACATGCTACCTCTACACAACGTTTATATACAGTTTGGGTCAAAATAAACGTTTTAAGAAGAAAAAGTAATATTATTTTTGTAATAGATACTATATTGTCATAATAAAATTAATAGATAAGTGAAAAAGGGATAATTGCTTCCTCGAAGAGGTAACCTTGTAATCATGACAAAAAAATTTTTTTTATCCAAAAACTAGATTTAATTTTGATTAGCAATATCATATATTGATTTGCAATTCACTTCATTTATGTTATTTTTATTAAATAAAAAAATTCATTTTCAAAAAATGCAATATTTGGTTATTTTCGCCAATTTTTTGTCTGCTCTTTAATGAATGAAAAAAAAAATTTCTTATGGTAGATTATTGACTTAAGGCTATCAAGAAGCCTTTATTTTTTTTTCAATCCAAAAAATCAAAATTTGCAACTTCCATCGTACTTTGTGAAGTTGAACCCCTGAAATCGAGTAGTTTAGACCCAAGATATTTTCGAATCGTGAAAAAAGCAAACTTCAGTAATTATGCTGCAGCAATGGCAAATTTGAATATTTTGACTTGAAAAAATTTGAGGGGCCTTTTGACATCTGTAGTTAAGAGTCAAATTCGAATCCGTGTGATAAAAAGCTTGCAAATAGTAAAAACAATTTATTTGTTGACTTCCATGGAATAATTCGATGAAAAATTCCTTGTGTATATCCCTCAATTATATTAATACACATATTTAGATATAAACATTGATTAAATAAACGAAAGAGTATAAAAATCATAAAAAATATTTTCTCGATTTCTTTTCACAGTAACACAACAGAGCAGCAGCAGCCCCATCAAAAGCAGAAGCAACGCGAGTCAGTAACAGCTGAAAGAGGAAGGATAAGCATGAACAAGTGGTTAAGTATAGTAGAGTGAAGAGGCCCAGCCGATACACAGAGAGGCATATCAGGCTGAGCATATCGGTTGGTCGGACGACGGTCGTAGGATGGACGGCAACAATCGACCGCTCCGCGAATGCTAAGCTGAGTAGCGTAGTGGTAGGAGGAGGAGGAGGAGGAGGTGGTGGTGGTGTAGGTGTCGTGCATGCGGCCGCGTGGAGGCCGCCGCTCCGAGGGTGCTGACGACGCAGCAGCAGCCGACGAGGAGGAGGGAGGAGGAGAGGTGGCGGCGGGGGTGGAGGAGGAAGAAGCGGAGAAAGAGGAGGAAGAGGCGAGATCAGCGGGAAGCAGCGGAGGAGGAGGCGAGCCATCGGCGTGTGGTGAAGGGTGCAGCGCGGTCCTACATCGGTCCGCCGACTCGGTCGCGGCATGGTCCTTTGGGCCACTATACTTATTCTCCAAGGGGCCAGCCTCGTGGGTGAGTTTTATCTTCTCTCACTCTTTTTATTTCATCTTTTCGTCTTCACCTTTTTTTGTCTCTTTCTTTTCTCGAGCCTATTATAAGTAAAGTCTGCATTGCAGACGCTCGGATTTATGTTACAATACGCGAGTGGCTCTTCAGTTGATTTTCTATTCTAAGAGCAGCTGTTGCACTGCTCCGAGCTTTTATATATTTCATACTTACAAAGCTGCGTCTTGAGTGCTTAATTATGTCAATCATCTCTTCGTTACTTCATATTTAAAATATTATTATAAGATTTTATATTATGTAGGCAACTGGATTTATTATATAGGTCAAGTTTTAATTAGAAAGAAACATACATGTTAATTGCTTTTTTTTTTAATCTCAATCTTTTTAAGCACTCAAACAGTACAAATGCATAAAAAAGGCGATTAGGTCTTTTCAAGCAAATCATCATATGATAGGTTTTATGTATTTATATTTCATAAAATTTTTAAAGACCAGTAAAAATTAATATGCTCTAGATTATTCTCTAAATAAGACTATTTTATTGATGATATACAATGAAAGAAATGTTATTTATTTATTTATTTATCATTCTAATAAATTTTAACTTATACAACGAAAAAAATTATGCGAAAGTATTAATACATAACAGACTGTTCTTGACATCATAGTATCAATATTTACAATAAATGTCATGTCATCAAAATTAAGGTGGCTACGGCGATTATAAACCGACTGACAGATTTGTCTGAACCGACTGACAGATTTGTCTGAAACTTCGGGATTATGTAAATAAAAGCTACCTAATGTATTTGCAAAAAGAAACAGAGAGGTAAACGACTTAATTTCGAAAAATATAGTTAACAAAAAAATCATCAATTTAGCATGGAAGCTTATGGGATTTCTCATATAATAGCTTAATACGTTAAAACGGTTTGAAAGAATTTAAGAAATAAAATTTATTTTAATACTTTAGATTATGAGGAATATATTACGTTAAAAAAGACCTTGAGTTAACCACTTTAATTTAAAGATAATCACTGTAACAGTATCAAAAGTAAAAATAGCTGGTTAAAACTCCCGTAGATGCTCATACGCCACATATATCGCTGCAATTTACTTATTTCTTGTTTATTTGAATATTTATATAATGAATACAATTATCAAAAAAATAAACACGAATGAGCATTCAAAATATGTGCCCCCAAGGTGTCCCCTTTCATGATACGGCACCAAACGCCGAAGCCACCTTAAGTGAATTGAACATTAAAAATAATTCCAAAAATTAATATTGCTTGGATTCAATAATTAAAGAATATAATTTAATCGAAATTAGTATGCAGCAGTTTGCATGCAGCTCGAGAAAACAAAATCGCGAATGACAGCTGAATAACAAATACGTTTATTAGATAAACACCGCCGGTGGCATTGCTATCGCAATAAATGATTACATTCAAAAAGTCTACCATCTTAGAAGGAATATAGATGTAAATAATCAACTTTGGGAGCTTTCAGCACGATAGACAAAATTTAAATAAAAATTTTTTTAAATATACGCTCGAAAATAATATTTGATAGTAGGTACCTATGTTTGAAATTCATTGTCAAAGAAATAAAATGTATTAGCGAATTTTCCAGATATTTGTCTGAAGAAACAATAAACAATTAATAACAGTGAACAACTAATTTGAATTGTTTTATTTTGAAAATTCCCGGATGTATAATAACGACATGGAAAGGCGCGTACTCCTCTTAGTATAATGTAACACAAATAATCTTTGACATGAGCTTACTCTTTGTATTCACACCCACTTTATTTATGAATAGATTACTGTCGCAAACAAACTCTTTGTATATCAAATAAGAATGTTTCACATCATGTTTGTCGGATTTATTAAAAAGCGAAAATAAGAAATTTCAATGAAAGCTGGACTTATCAATATTCTATCAACTGGCCCGAGAACGACTTATTATTTTTGTTTGAAAAAAACATCCAAACAAAATTTTATCTAAGTTTCTGAATTAAATAATTCGTTGTATGCCTTTTATATACAACATTGCGCAGAGTGCGAGTTATCCGATCCGGACTGTCGATAAGTAGATTAATTGTATAAGAAGATTAAAAAAGATTGACGTCGTGTTTTTACAATATAAGTTCAATTTCCAGACGAAAAGTATTGAAATTTTTATGTTGATAAAATTCGAAAATATTTTTGAAAAATCATCTTTTAAGGATGCTGTCGATATTATCATTACTACAAGCAAATTTCAACCTTTTAAATTTTGATCCCAAAATAGGATATATAATACCTATACACTTGCGATGTTGAAAATTCTTATCAACAATGACCTTTTTGTCTAATCTTTTTGTAAAAGATGATAACTAAACAAATTTTGAACAAATTTAGTTATACAATATTTTTCACTTCTATAAACTCGATAGTTGCACTTCTTAACTTATTAGGGAGGATAAGAATCAGAATAGATTACAATCAGATTGTTGTATTCCTAGTTTGATACAACTAGATACGTAGTCTTAAAAAATCTTTATTCTGACGTTTTTACTGTTTCTAACGTAAAATTATTGTGACAACAAGACAACTTTAAAAAATCGATAAGTTAGTTTTTTAATAAGGCTGAGACTTGGACTATTCGAATATTTTTTATTATGTCGAATAAATAAAATTGGTTGAAACATTTTATAATTATAAAAAATGCAGAGTCTATAGCTAAAAAATTAAATTTAATTATTTTCTACTATTCGAACTGATATCCGAATATAAAATCCGGATATTCAATATTCTTATTGAACGAATATTCGTTATTCGAATAGTGATAATTCGATTTTCTTTTGAGGATAGAAGAAAATCATTTGATAAATTTTGCAAAATTCTTCATTATTCATAATTTTTAACTTTTTTAACAATTTTTATTTATTAAAAAAAAAAAAAAACGGATATTATCCAGATAATATTCGAAAAATTGAATATTATTGACTATTCGAGTTATCCGAAGTCCCAGCCCTATTTTTTAACGATATAATTACACTTTTTTAACAATTGGCATGCATACCAAAGCTTGCGAGGTGCGAAAAAGATAATTCTTGTGTATCAAAAACCTAAATAAAAACTAAATTAGTTAAGAAATGAATTTTACTAGAATCAAGAAGATACACATCGTACTTGTTTTTGACATAATTTAAAAAAGCAAGTAAATTAAAAAGACATTTATCAAATTTTTGAGTCAAGTAATAATTTTGAAAATATTAGAGAATTAAATTTTAATTGTCAGACGTCGATAAGAATGAAAAAAAAAAATAAATAATGAGAAAAGAAAAGCAATCGAGTAACAAAAAATACTTTTGAAAGATTAAGTTTTAAAGTATAAAACATGACTGTGAAACGTAATGCACTTTCGGAGGTTACACAAACTTTGGAAGTTCTTGAAGCGCGATTTGGTGCCTGGTCTCTATCTGACAATGTGTGGATGTTCGCTTTATAAATAGCATTAACCAGTCAAAGCGCTGAATCCTCTGCAAATAGCTGAATAAACATACAAGAACTCGAAATTCGGTGATTGTCAGTATATAGGTATATACACACATATGTATATACAAAAAGTATACTTGAAATGTTAGCTATTCGATAATTCTGTCATAATACGTAAACCAAAAGATTGAGTAAATGAGAAATTTGTATTCAATTAATGTAAACATTGATCACATTGGTAATCATAAAATTATTATTATTAATGGGGGGGGGGGGGGATATTATTATTAGTATTATTTTTATGGTATTAAAGAGTTGCTAGTAACGAATTACATATCAAATTATTTATCATATATTTTATATTAAAGTTTTATAATATTATTATTCGAGTTAAAAATATTCAAGTATTTACTTAAAACAAAATTGACAATTGACTTCAATTTTATTTATTAAAGGTATTATTAAAGGTATTTTGATAGATAAATTTATAAAAGATTAATAAAACTATTGAATGCACTTTTTTTATAATTTTTTGTATCATTGGTCAATTAATATTGAAATTGTGAATAATGTTAATTATGGGCAAAAGCAAAAGCAATTAGCAGCAGATTTCTTGCTGTTTTGCGTTGTTCTATTTAAAATATTGAAAATATTTTTTTTTTCTTACATTACAATCATTCTTAGGTATTCTGACAAATATGAAAATTGACGACAAACACAATGTAAAATCAACAATGTTGGTAACTACGGATTTAGGATTAAGTCTGACTCTCATGCCCTTAATTTCTCTAATATTGATTAATTACATAATCGACAAAAATTAGCAAGTACAGCGAGCAGGAGATTCTTTTTTTTTTTTTTTTATTTCGATATTATCTCTACAACATCAAATTGGAGAGCAGTAATTATTTCAAACAGCGGCTCTGGCGAAATTTTTTTTACAATATAGAAAGATTTTTAATCAAATAACACTGATATTTATATGAATGAGTTTTGTTTTATAATAATATAAGTTTGATTATTAATTTTTCTCTTTGTAGTACAAAGCAATTTGCAAGAGTTTTTATCAAACTAAATGTAATAGTGAAAAAGTAGTTCGGAATATTAAGTTAGAGTAAAATAATTATTAATTTGCCATGAAAAGCTGATCTACACTGTGACGTATGAGAGAGTATTAAATTTTTAATGAATAAGAATAATGTATTTATTTTTAAACGATTTTATACTCTTCACGTTCATTTTTATCGATTCAAACTGTAAATATTTTCATTTTCCCTGTCATTCATATTATTTTTTTTCTACAATACGTATTTAAAAAAAGAAAACAATTTCTTTTGTAGTTATTGTGCCAGTTTCATAACTTTTTAAAGAATTACATTTTAAAAGTATAAAGAAATAATTTCATGAAAAATGGTGTGATCTTTGCAGGTTCGAGTACGGGAATCCCTGGCGTTCCGGAGAACATAACGGTGATGTTCTTGAATCCAACCTCGGTCCGCGTATCCTGGAGCACAAGCCAAGTAGACCAGGTGGAGAAGTACGATGTCACCTACAAGCCAACAGATGCCAGGTGCGTCATTTTCGTGGTTGATGGAAGCTATATTACAATCTATATATACATATTTTTATATATTATTATTATTATTACTATTATCATTTATTCTACATAAAAAAAAACATCTTTTTAATGAAGTATTTTTTTAAGTTGAAGCATCGCTACACACACTAAAGTTGTCTGAGATAAGTTTGAAAAATACAACCTTTTTGTTTCTTTGCTCTTTCTCAACACACGATGAGTACGTGAAACAAAAAACAAAAACGATAAAAAGAAGAAACAAGTTTATTTGAAATAAAATTTAAAGACACAACATACAAAACTTGATTTATCTCTTAAATTACTTTGAACCAATTGACTTTTTTCAAATAATTATTTAATGCTGCTTTTTTGAAAAAAAAAGAATGAATAATAACGATTAATAATTCACGCACGTAACATGCAGCTTTTTTCTACACACTTACACAGCTATATATATTTTCGCTTGTTGTGAACACCAGAGAGTATATATATAATAAATAAAAATAAAATCGATAAATTTGTTAAATGATAAATATAAAAGAAAAAGAAGCGGTACATACATGATACACTAACACATATAATATTTTATATGATATATACATAATATTCGTCGAAAGCAATGTAAACCAAGAATTAATGGAGATGATTTTCACTTCTCTTGCGGCGAGAAGGAGTCATAACAACAGGTACATGGTCACTATTAATCTTCGAACAAATACTTACCCTTTTTTTTCAATATATTTTTATTTATATGTAAACATATTATATTATGAACGCTGGGATTTATCGATATGCACGACTTTCAATATAATGTCATACGTCATGTAGATTACATATTATATTTATTTATTTATACAAGTTTATAATTATGAAATATGAATATTGCCCGCATTGCTGAGTTTAAGTCGTATTTTAATAATGTACGATCAAGAGCTATACTCGTGCGCTTGTACTTTCAATGTTTACCGTTTTTTTAAAACTTTAAAAATTTAATGGTTTTACCGAAGCATGTATAGGGTGCATGTATAATTATATCATTGGATTTTTAAAAAGTTGATTTTGATCTTAGAAAGAATATTATCAACTCGACAAGACTAAAATAATTGCGCGGCGGCTGGATTAACTTGCGGAAAACGGAAAAAAGCTCGTTAAAGCTCGGAACAACAATGATGATAATACGTGAGTCATAGAGTCGGTATAAAATAAGCTCAAGAATAATAAGCATCGGACGATAGCTTGCTTACTTGCTCATTGGAAGCGTAAAAGAAAAAATAGAGAGAGAGAGAGAGAGAGAGGGAGAGAAATTAGCTGTTAGTAGGTGGGCAGGCGGGCCCAAGTAAAGTATACAAATAAATGATTGACGGTTTTCGCGATGAGCCAAGGCCATCATCCAGAGTTAAAGTCATGCATGCAAACATTTCCAAAGCAATAAGCTCTCTCTCTTTGTAGTTCATGCAATATATCTAATACGCTACATTTATTTTATACATATCTATTTAACATCGATATAACATAAAAACCGTGGTACCTAATTATAAACTTCGGTTTTCCTTGGATGCGTGAACGCAAGACGGGCAATGATAAAAAAAAAAAATTAGTTCAGGCCCTTTTGGCACATGACATTTTTCTTTTTATTTCTTTTTTTGTTTTATCAATTTTTATCATTTTTAATACATACCTATAGATTTAGGCATAATAATTATTGTGTGTCATATATTGTACGTGCTGGTGATACATTTTTAGTTTGTATAGGTGCAGCTCTATTTGTCCACACACATTTTATATATATATTTTTTTTATGTGCGCCTATTATAGATGATATTTACATAAATATTTATAGTTTTTGCTGCTGACATGGCCGTTCTTTGTTTTTCGTGTTCTCTGTGTTCTCTCGCACTATAGCTGCTTATTTTCTTTTTCTTCTAAATCTAACTGTTATATTTGTTGACTTTAACAAGCCACTAAACAATCTTAGCATATAACGATTATTTTTAAATCAATCTCAATAAAAGTGTAGCAGTTTTTTTAAAAGAGTTTTATTAAAATAGTGTAAGATATTTTTTTGGCAATACAAGCCATTCTATTTTAAACGAATAGAATTCAATTTTATTAATTATTCGAATGAAATTATTGAGAATCATATTTATCTTAATTATACTACCTATATGTTTAGAATCACAGATTTTAACAAAACTCTTTTACAACAATTTAACAAGCAAATGTTTTCTTGCAGCTTACAATGTTATATATATAATATTACTTATTATTAATAAATTTTAATGTAATCTTGAAAAAAAAAAAAAAAAAAAAGTAAAAGTCAGTGAAACAATTTAGTTATTGACGTCGAGAGAGATCAAGCTGAAATTTTATTTTTATCACTCGAGCAAACGATATTTTTCACAAAACGTCACTTAACTTTCAATTTTTTATTATCAAAAACGTCCTTCTAAAAACGTGTGGTAGATAAAAAAAAAAAAAGTCAATAACTAGGATGTCGCACTGCTGTCAGAATGAGAAATTGAGTGTGTCACTTTTAGATAGAGAGCAAGCTTAATCAGCCACTTATAATTGACCACTTATGCAGTTTTTTATATTGTATTTATATTTTTCTGTTTTTTATTTTGATATTTATTTGACTCAGCAAAGCTAACATATATTATTATTCTTTTAGCAATGTTTATAAGTATTTGTCGCACAATATATTTTATTCCTGACCAACGCATATAGCTGGATGCAGGATTTTTCATTTTGCCTATACAACGTATTAATTATACAATTATCTAGTGCCGCTATAACTGTTATCATAAATATTTTTTACACAAATAAATTATTAGTCGAAATGCCATGGTCTTGCTCTTTTAACATAATTTAATTAATGGAATATTTTAAAATGGGTGATGGGTATTTTAAAATAACTTTTTACTCTATTTTCAAAAGCAAGAACAGGGTATTTTGAGGCTTGCTAGAGCATAGTTGCTTAAGTTAATATATATGTATGTGTATGAAAAGTAAGAATGACAGAATAAAATAACACAATACTAATAATTAATATGATATAATAAAAAAAAAGTATGACTAATCAACTTTGCTAATTAGTGTATTATAATTGATAATTTTAAACTGAAGAACATGTTCTTCCATAAGGAAATTTACGAAAATGCGCCCGAGTCTTTGAATCTTCGGTTTATAATTTCAGTTTAAATTTAGATATTGCCTTGGGTGAACGAACCCTTTACACTCTGTACAATATATATATAGTCACTACTATACCTAAGATAAAGAGCAAGACAAGAAAGAGAGAGAGAGAGAGAAAGAAAGAGGGGGGGGGGGAATAAAAAGAGAAAAAATGAAATGGAAAGTGTTGGCAGATGCATACGTGTACGCGTATGCAGACGAGCGAGATAGATATAGAAAAAGAGGCTGAAGAGTTGAATATCGGAAATTTTGGTTGCTTTGCACTCTTGAGCACTTGCGATTTAGCAGACCTGCACTTTATTACCTGAACGCGAGAGAGGGAAAGAGAAAGAGAGAGAGAGAGAAAGAGGAAGAGGGAGAAGAGAAAAAAGTGCCCACTCAGACGGCCCTTGCGATATACTGGCACTACCTTGCACTTGTTCAAAATCAGAAAGCTGGCGCGCGGCGCAAGCTGAAACAGAAATAGGTATATACTCTCCTCGATATGCCGCGAGAACGAGCTCTTGAAATTCAGGGGCTTTTTACTTTTACTCTATATTTATTGCAATATTAAATTCAAGCTTTACGCTGTATTGCTATTGCAGCTTACCTTACACCTTTTACATGTTTTACTTTTTGTTTAATGAAACCACAGATTTTGTTAATTGTCTATAAGCTTTATTCAATTACATTTCCGAAAAAATGTGCAAGATTGTATAATTTTCGTTTTTTATCTTTCCTCTTTCTTAACGTATTTTTAATATTGAAAAATTAGAAATGTCAATTTGGCAGCAGCACCGCTATCTATTGTTATACAATTAAATACGTTTGCAATTTAAATTTTTCAAAACTGCAATCGGAATATATATATATATATATATATATATAACTTATCTTATAATAACATTTTCAAGTACTTAATAAATAGATAAATAATGTTAATAGCAAAGCTTTTTTGAAAAATTATGTCGGCAAGACATTCAAATATTTCTGAATATAAATAAGCATCAATGAAAACAGAAAAGCATGTAAAAACTTTGTTCAAACAGCAATCGATCTTAAAAAGCGTAAATGTCCAACAAATCGTTCGTGTGATAAATTACCAACGAAAAAAAAAAAAACTAAATCGAAACTGGGATGAAAAAAATGTTGGAAATGATGAAGGTGATAGGATGGATAGGGGAGAGGGTTAGCGATTGATAAACCATAAGAAATCCATCGTTAATCCTAAAAAGAAAGAGAGAAAGAGAGAGAGAGAGAGAGTGTTGTGCTGGTAACGAGCGAGCGAGTGAGTATCAATTTAAAGTTGACATATAGGGTAAACTAAGGTCAATTGACCAATCGCTTATAACTTTATTAAAATTTTCTAACGCGATGAACTTATCGCTTATTTATGTGTACTAAAGTCGCGGATTTTTGCATAAATTTTATTAATTAATTTATTATAGATTTATCGCTGTTGGACATTTACACGGGAGGTTTAAGTGTTAACTGCGAGCCCGGAGGAAAAATATCAATCGACATTATTTTATAAAAAGATTGACTTTACTTTCACTTCTAAAATATAATGTTTTGAAATATTGCCGTTTTTGTCCAAGAAATCAGGCATGAAAATAAGTAAAATTTAATTACTTTGTGATTATATCATTATTTATTTGTTATCTAAACATAAACTATTAGAGATATATCTATAATATATATATATATATATATATATATATATATATATATCGCTGCCTTGGACGAAGAAGAGCTCAACTCAGAATATAGCGATGAAAACAGCCTAAAATTATTACAAAGAAAGGCACAACATAAAAAATTATCACAAAA
>JAPYZE010005298.1:0-12578 GCA_030522805.1 Leptomastidea abnormis | reverse complement strand
GTAGATCCCAAACCCTCTTATGCTGTAGGTATATATGTATATATGTATATAGATGCTCATCGAACGCGCGAAGCCATATTAAATACGTGTATAACCGATATATCGGTATAGGATCGAGTTTATATTGGGAGAGATACATCTCGAATGACCTTTTGGATTAATATTAAATTAGGATCTCGTCCGGAATGTATCGATTACGGTTGTTTTTTTTACGTGTATATATCTATATAGGTATATATGCTTTTTATTGATTTTGCGGGGATGATATAAATTGTTTTGAGAGGCACACGTAGATCTGCCAGCTGTTCGTCTCGACAAGATATCGGTTAAATTTGTTTAAATACGTATATTTACAAAGTTATCGTTTTGTTAGGAAGAAACATATGATTTTTTTTTTTGATTTTTGAAGAAATATACAAATACTTCAAATTTACGAAAAAAATGCATCTCTTGAAAAATTTTCAACAAGTCAGATCTATACTCCAGCTGCAACTCGAAAAAAAGGGCTATTTTTATACACGAGTTTAAATATTATTTTTTCGTATACACACATAAACGGATATAGAAACATAAAGAAAAAGTGAAACACGTGTTTTTCTGTTTGTAACAATTAACGTTAGATGTTAGCGACGGAGATATTTTTAGAAAAAAGGAGTTACAAATAAAAAAAAAAAAACATTTACAAAAAGCCAACATTTCTAATGCTAAGTCTGATTTTCAAAAATGAAATATACCTAATACAATAAGTATTTTTTCATCTTGATACGGTAAAAACTGTTTCGATCTATACCGATTATAAACATAATGCATAAAGGATTGACGCGTGAGAAATGAAGCATGGGAAGCGAATAAAAATTAAAGCTGAAAAAAAAAACGACGACACAACCCTAATAACAACTACATATATACGAATTGATACAAGAGCGTGTAATACACAGGTCGAAAATATATAACCCCATCGATTGTATACACATATAACTGTGTACGCGTGTCTCGTGAGAAAATGTATCTCGGAACAAAGTGTCGCGCCCTACTCTTTTTTTTTTTTTAAGCAAGGGGTTGATTGTATACAGCCTCCCCTATATGTATATAAGAGTTAACTGTGATTTGACAGACGATGGATATGGAGTTTATAGTAAGTTCATGCTTAGAAAATTAATATTATTTAATATATTGTAAAATTTTATTGATCCCATTTAAAAGTCACGGTAACGATTAATTTCTTAAAAATTAATAATATTTTTAGAGACGTTGTTATACCTATAAAAAAAATATGAATAAACAATATTTATAACATAACTAAAATCCAGCATAAATATACGTATCCTACACACACACACACACACACACACACACACACACATAAAGAAACAAATTTGTAATCTCGCATCTTTTTTCATACATAAGTTCTAACAGAGTAAGAGAAAAGAGACGAAAAATATATATATACGCTAAAAACCAAGAAAGAAAAAGCCAGAAAAGTATAGTACCTATATATCTATACACGTTTAAGCTGCATGGAGAGCCAATAAAAGAGCGAAGAAAAAGAATAAGAAATACGAAGCAAAATATAAGCAAGGAAGAATATCGCACTATATACGCGGTCCACACGTATACAGCATCACAGCCAGAGTACACTGTACCCTGATTCTCTACAGAGAGAGAAAGAGAGAGAGAAAGAGAGAGAGAGAGAGAGAGAGAGAAAGAAGATTTTACTCTCTTACTACGAAGGGGACTGAGGGGAGGAAGGGAGGGATGCTATGGAAGCTGAGAGGGATGAGACGTAAGGGGGAAAGGCGTAGTACGGCGACTGGCCTTGAGCGTAACAATCTGTTTACGAGAGGGCCAGCGACCTCACTCACTTTCTTACTCTCTCTCTCTCTTTCTCTCTTTTTCTGCATCCTATATACTCTCGCGACCACAGCTTCTTCCAATCCCTTTCTCTCTCTCTCTTTCTCCCTCTTTCTTTCTGCCCCTCTTACCTTCTTCCCCTTACTACTCCGTAGTAAAGTGTAGTATATATACAGTATATAGTATATAGTACGATGCAAGCAAGAAAGAAAAAAGGACGAGTATAGAGGCTCCTCGTTTGCCATATACACATAAGCGTTGAAAGAAAAAGAGACAGAGAAAGAAATAAGCAATTGCGAACAGAGAAAGAGAGAGAGAGAGAAAAGCAAAAGTTGACATCGCGAGCAAGCATATATAGACCAAGAAAGAAAAAAAGAAAGAGAGAAACGACACAACCAAGCTTATACATACTCGCGATGTGTTTATGACGCGCATATATAGTCTACTCCGACTCGCAAAAGAGAGGCTGCGAATTTTTTTTTTTTTTTTTTTTTTTTTTATTTTGTGACATCGTCAAAGCAAGAGTCTCTCGACGATATAGCAGACCACAAGAGAATAAGAGAGAGAAAGAAAAAAAGAAAGAGACACCTTTATTGCCTACTATCATATATTATTATATAGCCACACGCTTGCAGACTTGTCTTGCAAAAAAAAAAGATATAACTCGATATATATGTATATGTTTCTCTATTGAAAAGAGAGACGAGACTCTCTTGTATACATCACCAATGTTTCGACCTCGTCTTTTTATCACTCTTCATCCATCCATCCATCTATCTATCTACCAAGCTATATACAGATATTGGAATCAAAATATTTTGATGCCACTTTGAAAGAGAGAGACAAAGAAATGATGGTTATTTCTTTGTTTACTGTGTGTTTTTTATATGCTAATTGTAAGTAACTAATAATCGATAGGAATGAATATTTAATCAATATTATATGCTTCGTTCAGTATAAGAATTTTGCGAAATTATTATATTATTATACAGTTGAGTATGTGTGAAAAAAATGTAATAAATAAATAAATAAAAATAAAAGAGAAATAAAATAAAATTACAAATTTATTAATTGATTATTGAAAGTGACATCCACGCTATATATGAACACATATAAAGCTTGATTTAAAAGCACATAAAATTAATATTGCAGACCACAACGACCAACGACAACTACTACGACAGCAATCTGTTGCGTCGTCCAGCTTCAACGAGAGATAACGTTATCTCACTTACTACTCTTTCTCTCTTTCTTTTTTTTTTTTTACTATGTAAGCTCGTTATCATATACACACTCACTATAATATGTGTATAGGTATCCTAACGAAAAAGTACGTGCAAGAGATGCGCTTTTTTTTTTAAATAATTTACGTCAGACAGGGTTACGGTATTATAACTTCTGTGTTAGTTGTATTTAGATTATTATTGAAATGTCAAAATTTTTACGATTTAAAGTAAAACAATTTTAAAAATTAGTCTAGCATTTTCATAATAAAAAAAAAAATTTTGGTATTTATCCATCCAAGACTGACAAAAAGACCAAAAATCTTGCAAACGCACCATTATTACCGTTGTACCATGACTGTTTTGTCTATGTGATGAATTGGTCACAGGTTAAACAGCGTCATAACATACCTACTCCTCAATAAAGTCTGATCTTAAGCGTCTGAGCTATATGTATCAAGGAAAGGAATATTCCAGTTGCTCTCAAGCCACACTACTGGATAGACAAATTTCAATTTACAACAAATTTTAATATTTTGTTCCTTAATTTTTTTACAGCAAAAAATGGACAAAAGCATTTCTACGTTAGTAGAAAAATTTCCCACAAAAAAAACTGATTATAACGATAATACCTTATTTCACTATTTACCAAGGGAAAGTAATAGAATTATCGATAATTTTGTTAAAACTGGTCTTATTGTGAACGCTAAAAATACTAAAGGTAATAGAAAATGAAAATAAAAAGGTATAAATTATATTTCAAAATTTCTTATTTAAAAAAAAAAAACTATAATTTTTAAACATTTTACAGAAAATTCAACAGATTGCGATCTAATAATAAGCGAGATAATAAATATTTTGATCCAAAATGACATTGACATAAATGCAAAAAATTATTATGGTCGCACTGCACTACACGAAGCCGTGTATTATGATAATGACGTTATGGTCGATCTACTATTGAAAGCTGGTGCAGATCCTAACTTACTTGACAGGAAAGGTAACACGCCCCTCTACTTGTCTTTAGAATATAATAAGAAAGAAATTTCATTGGTAAAACGACTCATCGATGCTGGAGCCAATGTCAACGCGCTTGATTCTGCTGGCCGAAGCTGTGTCTTTCACGCAGCTCGATATGCCTCAGTGGAATTACTCAATTTGCTCATAGATCATGGAGCGACAATAAATTTAATGGATCTTAAAGGCAGGAATCCTCTTGATTATGCCTTGATCCATTGGGGTCGTGAAATGTGGTCCGAAATCATTGTGGGCAAAACTAAACATCAGAATTTCAATAACGATAAGGTTCTTGAAAATAAATTTGAAAAACAAAAGGTAAGCACTTACGTTTATTTCGGTCTACAGTTTATTGAAAAAATTAAATAGAAAAGTAGAGTTGATAATTAAATTACTTATAGCGATAATAAATTATGTTTTCTTAATTTACAGATTGAAGATCAAAAAGAATGTCTTGAGATACTGTGCGAACAGGGTTTAAAGATAAATTGCATTATAAAATTTAATTTTTCATACCGTAATATACATTTTGTTTCGTTTAACCATACCAAAATCATACGTTTATTAATACTTAAAGGTGCCATTGTCGATTTTGTATTATCGGAAGGACAAAAAGATTTTGGATCATCAATTGATTATTCGGAATCTCCGAGCTTATATACAAGACATGCGGCACTGTGTAACTCTTATAAAAACGGAAATGGAATAGTTAATTTTGATTATGAAAGATTGAATGAAGAACAGAAGCAATATTATGAAGATTGTGTGAAAGAATTGCAGAAATTGAAAAATTGTCTAGTTTATGAATCGATGCCTTTGTCTAATTTGATCGAAGGTCCAGTAAGCAGTTATTATATATTTCATGAAAATTTAATAGAAATGTTCGAATCAGGTTTTATTGCCAGAACTTATCCAATCTGTAATGATTTGCTGGTCGAACATTATGAATATAAACAAGCAAAGCATGAGCTTATAGTAAATGCAACTGCAGGTTTACAGCGTCTTATAAAATTTAATAATCACTCAGTTGATCTCATTTATCATAATATCTTGCAATATTTGAGTATCAAGGATCGACGTATTGTTGCATCATTTGCAAATACAGTAACTTTTGAATCAACTTCTCAGCAATAATTTTACATTTTATACTTTAATATTTACATAGAATGTATTAAATGATAAATGTGGATGTTTAACGAATATTTTACTTTTCAAGCAAAATTTCTCATCAAATATTATTGTTTTAAATCAAATTTAAAAAAATAGCCTTATACGGTTATGTGTATACAAAGAAGAAAAAATAATTCATAATTAATTAGTGAAATAACTGTATTGTAAAATATGTCAAAAACAAAAAACTATTAGATTTTAGGACTTAAAATTGTTTCAGCTCATGCCAAAAAGCATATCAAGTTTCAACAAAATTTATGACTCAAATATTTGATTCACTCCAAGTAAACATATTTCACACCAAACATTACTTTAAACAATCATTTTTTTATTTTTCAACAAAACTATGTTTTTCTTTTCTTTTACAAAGTTTTTTAAAATAGTTACTTCAACAACAACTATAATAGCAGTAATACATTTTTTTGTACAAAGAAAAATTGTATAAATAAAAATAACAATTTTAAATTATTAAAAAGTAAAAAAAATTTTTAAAATCAGTCTATCATTTTTATAATCAAAATTTTTTTTGGAATTTATTCATCCAACACTGACCAAAAGACCAAAAATCTTGCAAACGCACCTTTATTAAAGTTGTACCATGACTGTTCTGTTTGAGTGATACAGTGGTCACAGATACAAGGATAGATGCATAATTGAAAAGTTTCAACAGCGTCATATGTACATACCTACTCCTCAATAAAGTCTGCTCTAAAGCGTCTGAGCTATGTGTATCAAAGAAAGGAATATTTCAGTTGCTCTCAGGACACACTACTGAATAGACAAATTTCAATTTACAAGTTTGAATATTTTGTTTATTGATTTGAATTTTTTTTTTTTAATGCAGAAAATATAAGAAAGTGAAAATAAAATTAACAGATACAAAGTCAAATGCTTTATTATTACAACGTACTTATTTGATTTAAAGCGTCAAAAATTACTGTCTATATTAAAAAGAGATTTAGACTTGTTTTGAAACTATATCACCACATAGAACTGAAATAACATTGGGTGTGAAAAATCTGTTTGCATACTGACTTTATTTTAACTAAATTCAGAAAAGATTTGAAAAACTTATAATAAAAATTGTAAAAAAGAAAGATTATTCAAATTAATAATAAACAAATCTAATAAATAAAATTATGGAACCACCGTATGAATGGAACTTGATTCCTGAATGGAGAGAGGTAATAATATTTAAATTTTTATATACAAAGCATATTTTTAAATTTTAAGTATAATTTATATAAGAAAACACGATTAGCTTAGCACATAATAAAAATAAATAATCACTCTAATGTTCTAATAAAAATTTTTTTTTTTTTTTTTCACAGCCAGATATGAACATCACTGATCAATTACTAAGAATATTTCCCGCAAAGAAAGCTGATAACAATAATAATACATTACTTCACTACATATCAATAAAGAGTGATTATATTATCAAACATTTCGTTAAAACTGGTTTTATTGTGAACGCTAATAATGTTAAAGGTAATTTTTAAATTAATCTCAATTCAATTTCTTACATGTTAATGATAAACTTTTTTCAATTTTCTCATCCATACTCTCGCAGCACTAAAATATTATAATATTTTTAAACATTGCAGAAAACGACATAGATCGCGATATAGCAATAAGCGAGATAATAAAGATTTTAATCGAAAATGGAATAGATATAAATGCTAAAAATAATCTGTCTGGTAACACTGCATTACATCGGGCAGTTGATAACAATGATAGCGTTACAGTCGATCTATTGTTAAAAGCTGGGGCTAATCCAAATTTATTAAATAACGCAGGTTACACGCCCCTCCATCTGACTTTACAAGATAAAAAAGAAATTTCATTGGCAAAAATAATAATCGAAGCAGGAGCTGATGTTAACATGCTTGATCCATGTGGTCAAAATTGTGTTTTTAACGCAGCCAGGTATGCCTCAGTGGAACTACTGAATTTGCTCATGGATTACAAAGCCAGATTTAAAATAATTGCTGATAATGGCATGGGTCCTCTTGATTATGCCTTGATGCATTGGGGTCATAATAAATTTCTCAGTGACAATATGGACAAAGAAACAAGTCAGAATTTAGATAACTATTTGATTCTTCAATATTTTTACGGAAAAGAGAAGGTAAACATTTTTTTTTTTATTCATGTCTGCAGTTATAAAAAGATTAAAAAAAAAAAAATAGAGTTAATAAATAAATCACTTATAACGATAATAAATTATATTTTGTTAATTTACAGATTGAAGATCAGTTAGAATGTCTTGAGATATTGTTCGAACAGGGTTTAAAAATAAATTCTAATATTAAATCTAATTTTTCATTACTTAATACACATTTTGTTTCGTTAAACCATACCAAAATCATACGTACATTAATACTTAAAGGTGCTATTGTCGATTTTGTATTATCAGAAGGACAAATAGATTTTGGATCATCAGATTTCTTTTCAAAAACCCCGAAAATATTTACAAGACATGCGGCACTATGTAACTCTTATAAAAACGGAAATGGAATAGTTAATTTTGATTTTGAAAAATTGAACGAAGAACAAAAGCAGTACTATCAAGATTGTGTGAAAGAATTGCAGAAATTGAAAAATTGTCTAGTTTATGAATCAATGCCTTTGTCTAATTTGATCGAAGGTCCAGTAAGCAGTTATTATATATTTCATAAAAATTTACTAGAAATGTTTGAATCAGGTTTTATTGCTAAAACATATCCCATTTGTAATGATTTGCTGATCGAACATTATGAATATAAACAAGCAAAGCATGAGCTTATAGTTAATGCAACTGCAGGTTTACAGCGTCTTATAAATTTTAATAACCATTCAGTTGATCTCATTTATCATAATATCTTGCGATATTTGAGTACCAAGGATCGACGTATTGTTGCATCATTTGTAAATACAGTAACTTCTGAATCAACATCACAGCAATAATTTTACATTTTATACTTTAATATTTACATAATTATAAATGGTGAATGTTGATGTTAAAAATGTTCTTATAATTTTAAACATGTTTTTTTATAATTTCAATTTATAAACTAGACAAAAAATAAAAATAGTACAATGTAAAATTAAATTTTTATAAATAAAGAATAAGAAAATAAAAACCAAAAGCTGTAATTTGAAAATTAATCCTTTCTTAATCCTACGCTAGTCAATACCTTACTTATCCACAAATCATCTATATCTTCCGGTCATAAAGTTTGTTTCTATATTTGCTATGTCTGCAAATCCAGAGGGCATAAGTAATAACTTTGTAGTTGGAAAGGTTAAATAGCGTCACATATTTTTGATTCAAAGCGTCTTAAATATATGTCAAAGAAAAGGAAACTTCAGTTATTCCGAGGTGACGTTAATAGTAAAATAAATCTTATGTTATGATAAATTTGAATGTTTAGTTTATGTAATTGGATTGTTTTTAACTAAAAATACAAAACAAGTTAAAAAATTTACAATAAAATTAAAAGTGATAAAAATTGATAATAAACAAGTTTAGTAAATAAAATACCATAATGGGTACTGGAAATGAGTGGAAAAGTTTATTGCAAAGAACGTGCAAGGTAATAATTTATTCAAATTTGATCTAAGGCTTTCTTTTTTATAAAATTTTATTAGTCAATATATTTTGTAAACATGACTAAAAATTTTTTTCCACAGTATCATAAAGCAGTACCTACGTATCCTAATGCAGAAACAATAAACAGAATAACTCTGTTAATTGAAAAATTTCCCTCAATAAAAACTGATGATCGTAACAATTACACGTTATTACATTATTTGCCAGAAATTAACAGTAATTCAACAATTCAGAATTTGATAATAGCTAATTTTAATGTAGATATTCCAAATTCTAAAGGTAAAATAAAATTTAAAAAAATTAATCGTTATTCTTGATCGTAAAAATAAAAATATTATTATACTTACAGAAAAGCCGATAGATCGCGACGAAGTAATGATCGAGATAATAAAAATGTTAATCCAAGGCGGCATAGGCGGCATTGATATAAATGCCAAAAATATTTATGGTTTTACCGCACTTCATCATGCTATGTTTATATGTAACGAATGTGTAGTCGATCAACTGCTAAATGCTGGTGCAGATCCTAACTTACTTGACAGGAAAGGTAACACGCCCCTCCACTTGTCTTTACTATATAAGAAAGAAATTTCATTGGTAAAACGACTCATCGATGCTGGAGCCAATGTCAACGCGCTTGATTCTGATGGTCGAAACGGTGTCTTCAGAGCAGCCGAACGTGCCTCAGTGGAATCACTCAATTTGCTCATAGATAATGGAGCGACAATAAATTTAATCGATCACACAGGGATTCAACACAGGGATCTTCTACGTTATGCCCTTGAAAGTTGGGCTTATGAAAATCTGAGCGTTCTAATTGCTAAATTTGGAAGCGAAAATCTACATCAGTTTGAGTATGATTTAGCTATTGAGAATGCAATTGGAAAATATGAGGTAAGCTTTACTGTTTTATTAAATTTTTTTTTTTTTATAATAATTAAAGATATTAAAAAATATGATTGAATTGAGAAAAAAGTACTGAATTGCGATAGTTAATTATTTTCTGTTAATTTACAGATTGAAAATCAACTAGAATGCATTGAAATATTGTTCAAACAGAGTATGAAAATGAATCACGTAATAAAATGTGATTTTTTATTAAATGATACAGTAATTACTTTTCAACACACTAAAATAATACATGCATTACTTCGGCGAGGTGGAATTTTTAATTTTAAACTTTTGGCTAGTCTTGAAAATTCATTCATTTTTAAACCTCAATTAATAAAGATATACACAAAATACGCAGCAATATGTAATTCATATGAAAATGTAAAAGGGAATGAAGAACAGAAGCAATATTATGAAGATTGTGTGAAAGAATTGCAGAAATTAAAAAATTTTGTTGTTTATGAATCGATGCCTTTGTCTAATTTGATTGAGGGTAAAGTAAGCAGTAGTTACGTATTAAATCAAGATTTAAAACAAATGTTCGAATCGGGTTTTATTGCCAAAACATATCCAATCTGTAGTGATATGCTGATCGAACGTTTCGAAAAGGAACGAGAAAAGTACGAACTTTTATTAAATGCAACTGCAGGTTTACAGTGTCTTATAAAATTAAATAATTATTCAATTGATCTTATTTATCAAAACATTTTAAAATATTTGGAAACCAAAGACCAACGCGTTGTTGCATCATTTACAAATTCAGAAAATTCTGAATAAACTTATCAATCATGATTTGACATTTTATACTTTAATATTTACAAAATTATAAATTGTGAATGTTGATGTTAAAAATGTTCTTACAATTTTAAACATGTTTTTTATATGATTCGAATTTTAATATTAAAATAAAAAAAATAAAATAGTACTTAATGTAGAATTAATTTTTTTATAAATAAAAAATAAAAAAAAGAACAAAAGCTGTAATTTAAAAATTAATAACTTCTTAATTCTACGCATAGTCAATATCTTTACATATTTACAAAACATCTATCTCTCGGCCTTAAGGTTTGTTTCTATGTCTGCTCTATTGGCAGATCCAGAGGGCACAAGTATAGGTAGGTAATAATTTTGTAACTGAAAATCTTAAATAGCGTCACATACAAATCTGAAATTAGTTTGATTCAAAGCGTCTAAAATATATGTCAAAGAAAGGAATACTTCAGTTATTTCTAGGCAACGTTACTAGCAAAATAAATCTTAAGCTATGACAAATTTGAATATTTCGCTTTGTTAATTTTAATTTTTTTTTTCTTTATCATAAAATTTCTCTTTAAAATACAAGTTAAAAAGTTTACAGTAAAAATTAAAGAAAGAAGTGATAAAAATTAATAATTATCAAATTTAGTTAATAAATTAACATAATGTATTCTAAAAATAAATTAAAAATTTTGATACAAATAATAAATCAGGTGATAATTTATTTAAATTTAAAATAAAACTATTTTTTTATAAAATTTTATGCATATTTGGCTAACGCAATGATTAAAAACCTTTTTTTCCCACAGTATCATAAAACTGCACGTACATATCATGATACAGAAACAATAAAAATACTCACTATGCTAATAGAAAACTTTCCTTCAACAATAACAGATAATTGCGGAAATACATTATTGCATTTCTTACCAGAAATTTACGATGATGTAAAAAATCAGATCAAAGATACTTTTAAAATGGACGTTCAAAATTGTAAAGGTAAAATTAAATAAAAAAAAAAGTAATCCTTATTCCTGATCGTTAAATTGAAATACCATTATTATATTTACAGGAAAGGCAAAAGATCGCGATGTAGTAATAAGCGAGATAATAAAACTTTTGATCAAAAATGGCATTGATATAAATGCCAAAAATATTAATGGTACGACCGCACTGAATTTCTCCGTGTATCTTAATAATGTCGTTATAGTCGATCAACTACTGAAAGCTGGTGCGGATCCAAATTTATCTGACAACCGAGGTAATGCGCCTCTCCACATGTCTTTACGTGATTTAACAGATATTTCAACAGTAAAACGACTTATCGAAGCTGGAGCAAATGTAAACGCACTTAATCGTGATGGTCAAAGCCTTATCTTCAAAGCAGTTAGATATACATTAGTGGAACTACTCAGTTTTCTCGTAGATCATGGAGCGACAATAAATTTGATCGATCTTTCAGGCAAAGATCCTCTACATTATGCCCTTCAAAGTTGGGCTGATGACATTAAAATGATCGCTTTATCTGAATTTACAAGCGACAATGTAAATCAAATTAACTATGATTCAGTTATTGAGAATGCAATTGGAAAATATAAGGTAAGCTTTTCTGTTTATTTATTTTTATATAATTATGTAAGAATAAAAAAAAAAAATATAATAGAATAAAGAAAAAAAGTGATGAATTGCGATAATAAATTATTTTTTGTAAACTTGCAGATTGAAAATCAACTTGAATGCATTGAAATATTGTTCAAACAGGGTATGAAAATGAATAACATAATAAAATGTGATTTTTTATTAAGTAATACACTAATTATTTTTCAACATACTAAAATAATACGTACATTACTTCGGCGAGGTGCGATTCTCAATTTTAAACTTTTGAATGGGTTTAAAAATTCATTCATTTTTAAATTTAGAATACTAAAGATATACATAAGACATGCGGCACTATGTAACTCTTATAAAAATGGAAAAGGCATAGTTAATTTTGATTATGAAAAATTGAATGAAGAACAGAAGCAATATTATGAAGATTGTGTGAAAGAATTGCAGAAATTAAAAAATTTTGT
>JAPYZE010005295.1:0-11138 GCA_030522805.1 Leptomastidea abnormis | reverse complement strand
TCGGTATAAGGGTAATAAAACCTAATCCCCGAAAATTGAGGGAAAGCCTTTTTTTTAACAGCGGCAGCGTCAGAACTTTTTTTATAATATAGAGAGATACCTATAATTCTTTATCGGTTAATTTATAGCACTGCTACGATAATGTTTATTATTAACAAAATTTTTGCAAGATTTATAAAATTTATATGCATTACAAAATTGTTCGATATTATTTTGATTTAAAATATTACACATGAGCATAATATTTTAATTTCATTCTCGATCGTTCAATTCTTAGTATAATACAATTATAAAAATTTTCGACTTACAATGTAAATTATATACAATCACAAAGTTTAACTTTAAATTTTCGCAAGTTCATGGTTTTTAACGCAAACTTAAATGTAAACCTAAGCACATCACATTTTTTTAAACTGCTCACATATAAAATTCATTGTTGTAAACTTTAGATTAAGTATCAATTGTTTTTTCAAATAAATTAAGAAGTTTGTTATATTACATTTCTTCAAAATTATAATATCATTAAAATGTAAATACAACATTATAATCTTTTTAAGATTGAAATAAATTATTATATAGCTAAGTCGGCATAACGTAGGCTTTGTAATCCGCACGGCGCGGGTTCAATTCCCGAAGATTGTCGTTCTGAGCTTGAGCCAAAGATGAAATTGTGTTTATTACACTTAAAAAGTCTAAATATAGATTTATTTGAATTTGATGCATGGAAAAATTTGAATCATGCAACATTGTTAGAGATTCAATTGTTCAATCAAAGACGATCAGGTGAGGTCTCGCGTCTTTTATTAAGTGATCTAAATCAATATTGTTTGCTTACGATTGACAATATTGACGAAGATTGCGACTACACGAGACTTAATCCAGTTTGTCAATGAGTAGCTAAAGACTATACAAGAGTTTCGATTGTAAATAAAAAAGGTCTCTTAGAACCGGAAAATCTAGCTTATAAACAGAAGTTGACGCATAAGTATTACCTCATTGATCCGAAAGTAATATTACAGTTTGGCGTGAACTTTACGTTTATTGTGCAGGAAGTGGGCGATCTGATATTCATACACGGAAATTATATGTGGATTTGGGTCTGAGCATCGCCAAGACGATTAAGTACGCAAATAATCTATGAAATGCTTCCGTGGGTCTTGTCCTACTACCAGGTGTGCTGGCAGAAAAGCGGAAGTAGTAGAGAGCGACAAAAGCCATTTACTCTATATGCAAGGCAACAAAAATAATTTGAAATGTTTGTAAATTTTTTAATTATCCAAGCCTTGAAAACTACTAAGAGAAGTATGCAGCACATGTCAGAACAGTCAGAAAATATCATTTGATATCATTAAGTGCCTATTATGTGAAAAAAACATTCAGAACAAAACGCGCACTGCAAAAGCACACACGTAATATGCACAACTCCTCTAACCAGCTCAGGGGCTTGATATGCAACGAACCTCAATCATCGTATCTAAAATGCATATGCGGACACATGAGAAAGTATCTAGCCTCAACGAAACAAAGAAACTGAAAAATAAATAAAATAAGCACTCAAAAAATAAAAAAACACCAGAAAAGTAATAAAAAAGAACCTGAAATGTAATAAAAAAAAATTACTAGAAAAGTAAATATGCATTCAAAAATTGAACTCTGTATATATAAATAAAGGTTAATGACTATGTAGCGAGAAACAAAATTGTGTGTATCGCCACATAGCGGAGGAAAAAAAATAAAAAGTCACTAATATTACTAGGAATGAAAAAGAACCAAAAAGTATTTGATAAATCTAACCCAAAAACCAATCTTTTGAGTCACAACTAGTATAATAACTAATTTACTTACTCAATCCTAAAGTATATTCTCAAGAATATTCTTAAGAATATACTTAAAAATTTTTTCAAGAATATTCTTGAAAAAAAACTCATAAAAATTAATTTTCTAGCTATACAAGTAATGAAATTAATGATAAGTAGTCGAATTTTTTAAATTTAATTTGATATTTTTTTTAATAATTTGCCAGTTCCGTTGCTTTTATTTGTGGTACTATTTTAATATTATGTAAGTAGTTTATTTTAGAAAATTGTAAAAGAAGAAAAAACAGAAGAGAGAAAAAATAAATGCTGTATATAATTGTAATAAAGATATTAATTTTTTTTCTATGAAAACTGTCGTATTCGAAGTTAAAATTAAATTTCATTTGCATTAGTTCAACAACAAATCAATTTCATAATTTTAAAGTAAAGGATATTTAGTTCCTTACTGCTCCGAAAGGCAAAATTTATAATAAATATAATTTTCTTTCGATTTACATATACCTACCATATGCTGATAACAAAACATCAAGACCTATGAATCTATAAAAATCATAAGATTTACCCAGTGTTATGCAATAACTTTATTATTTTAATAGATTCAAAGATTTCAGGACATTATGTTAATATGAGGGATACTTTCTACATAAAAAAACACTTTTTACTGCAATTCCGAAAATAAAGGTTTGGATCGGTTTTTTTATATCAACGTTTTAAACTTAATAATCATCAAAGACTTAAAAATAACTAGAAAATGACATAAATAAGGTCTTCTGAAAGTAGAAGAAATTTCTAACAAAAAAGCTTTCCATCAATTTTCCGCTAAAATAGGTCCTTCTATGACAAAATTGAGCTTAAAGGTTGGAAGAAAATGAAAAATTTACCAAATTTTGAAAATAGATACTGCTATAACTTTAAAAATAAGGCTCAGAAAAACTTGAAAAAATTTGAGTATGAGTTTTTTACAGCCTGAAATAAAAATTTTCATTTTCCGTTCACAGAGAACTGCCCATATATACATTACATGTATGTATATTTATATGAATGCAAGCAGTGGTGCGCTTCTTGGCATCTACATACATTTCTCACACTTCTTTTTGATACTATACCTACCTATTTCTCGCGCTTTTGCGGCTTGTGATGCATTCGCTTCTTTACATCTCTACTCTTCTTATACCTTTATCCTATCTCTCGATCTCTTGCACTTGTATGTGCAGTGTGTTGTATTTGTAATACTGTGCGCTTTATGTGGACGAGTTTGCTGCTCAGCTGCGAGCGAGTCGCTGTTCCGCTGTGTGTATTTTGTATTTCAACCTCTTGATATTATTAAGTGAATGAGCTTTAATTTTAATTATTATTCGCTATACTCTTACACACGCAGCAAATGTGCAAATATGTATACAAATAATATTATTTGACAGTTACTTGCAAACGGATTCTATTATTTTATATCTGTATACTTGCACAATTTTTTAAATAACATATACAATGCAAGTATTTCATTATGCCTTTTGCTTACTCGTGACGACGATTATTTTTGTATTAAATTTACAATACTTATTTAAACAAATACGAAATGGTAATATATTTATATACGGTGGTATGGGGGGTCATGGAAATGATCTTGCCAAGAATCGTTCCGGTCATCGCTTCTCAAACTGATGTTACGCGCAGTTTATCACGTGTATAATACTTAAAATATATAAATTTCGTAATTTCTTATAGCTTCATTTCTACACGTAATTAAGTTTATTCCCGGCCGGTCAATAAAGGCCCTATTATTGACCTCAAAAGAGGGAGTAAAATGGCTCTTTATTCCCTAGGGACGTTATAGTACATTATTGACCGGGCGGGAATAAAATAGCGTATACACCTCGGGCAAAACTGACTGTTATGCCCTTGAATGATTTACTGCCCTCGCTTCGCTCGTGCAGTAAACTTCATTTGGAGCATAAAAGCTCCATTTTTACCCCTTGGTGCATAATATACTATAATACCAACAATATCAAAATATATTATAATTTAATGAATTTCAATTAGGTACATGTTTTAAATATATTTTTTTATTGAAAAGAACAGGTAAGAAATTGAAAAATTTTAAGTTTGACCTACTGACTGTTGCTCACATAATTATATTTATAATTCGTGGACATCTTATTAAAAATTTGTTAGGTGTTATAAAAAATAATGTTAATGGCGCTAAACTCTCACTCAAAATTTCTAAAAATATAGAGACGATAGAAATAATCTAGATATTTCAAGGTTTAGAAAATAGGCTACTATTTATCACATATCGTTTAAAATATTGAATATAAATAAAATTGAAAATCAAAGAAATAAGTGCTTAGTACTGTAAAATATGCAATATCGCTCTTTTCTCACCATTTTGGCTTTGTGTTATAAAAATATACAAAGAAGAGAGTAAGGCTGAAGTAGTCGACGCGATTCTTTTTATGTTAATTTAATTTATATATTAAACATAGTAGGCATAATTAGTAGTATCACCATCGAGTTTTCGCACTAGAAGTTACGGGATTTCAGCTAAAAACAAAATTTTTAAATCAAAAAATCGATATTTCGACTTTTTTCGCTAATTTGTTATAAAAACAGCGATTATTATATTTTTAATAAATGTCCTGCAATCTGCAAATTGGCCAGCACTTTTAGTACCGGCGTTTACTATTATATTGTCCTTCTTTACTGGATCGATATATTAACTCTGGTAATTTTTACATAACTTTTAATTTTCAGCTAGTTCTAAAGCTGAACTGTACGTTGTTAAATTCGCTTTCAGACAACGTTTAAGTGAAGTTTGGGTCAATATAAACGTTTTAAGGAGCAAAAGTGGTATTGTAGATATAGTAGGTATGTACCACACATACAATTTTTTGACACACAATTACAAGTGTGCAGTGACAAAAAAATTAATGAAAATAATGAAATAAATGCTAAATTAATAGACATGCAAGAAATGGGTAATTTTGGTAATTTTTTTATTATTTATATTTTTAGAATTCTTATTCTTTTCTCTGATAAAAAAAGTTTTCTTACAGTAAACTTAATACTTTTGAGAAGCTATTAAATTTTTTTTAGGAGAATAAATTAAAATTTGCGTTTTTTATTGTACTTAGTACAGTTCAGTCCAAGCAATCGTACAGCCTCATGACTTTTTCATATTGCGAAAAAAAGGTGACTGCAATCATTGTGCTGCACAAGGCACAAATTAAAATTTTTTAACTTGAAAAAAATTAAGAGACTTCTTGAAATCCTAAGTTTCAAGTCTGTATTTTTTAAAAAATTTATTTCTTTAATTTAGTAAGAGAAAGAATTGCTGAAAACAAATCGTACCGTTCAGCCCCGCTCTCCCCTATAGGGGTATCATTAATAAAAATATCCAACTGAAAAATCTTAGGTGAGATTTCTGGTAAGATTTTTTAGTAGGGATAGTAATTACAGTCGCATGTTATATTACTCATAGCTATATCATTTTTTCTGCTTATGTAGATACAATGGATAAAAAAATATATTGACACTTTACGTAATAATAAAAATAACCAACACAGTCAATTGAAATTAAAAAGGCAAAATATAAGTAGTTAAATGCGGGTTCAGCCATATATATATAAAATATGTGTGTGTGTGTGTGTGTGTGTCGTGTGTGCAGGTAAATGTATATACGTCCTTTATGAGTGAAGTAGGTATAGGTACTGTACCGGGAGCAGTAGAACCAGTGCTGCAGTTCTTTGACTCCATATCATCAACCATTGCTCGACCCGATCGAGGGGGCTCCTTCTCCGACAAAGGAGAGCCACTGCATCACTACCACGGCATGCCATGCTAGCGACGACGGGCGGCGGCGGCGGTCGACGACGACGGCCGCAGCAACACAAGCAGAGAGAGAGAGAGAGAGAGAGAGAGAGAGAGAACGCGCAAGCGGCCCCGCATCGAGTCAGTCAACCCATCGGCGGCAACCGAGTTAGATCGTCGTGCTGGAGTCTGGACTGGAGTCCTTGTTTTTGTTCGCACGCGGGAAAAATCGCGTTGCTCTTTCTTGTATATAGTACGCGCATTTATGTGGACCAAGGTGTGCCTAATATAGTCAGGATAAAAGCAATGCTGCTTCTGTTAATGAGAAAAGAGAGAGCACAGGTATAGCTAAAAAGTCAAAAGGAACGCGATATCGTGTGTTTTGTATGTGCGGGTAAGTAGCATATACACACAAGATAATAGTTTGCGAGGTCGCCAGGATGCGAGAGAGGCGCGGTGGAGGAGCCCGGCTATACTTTCGTTCTGATCGCGGATGCGAGGAAGGACTTTCGCCGCCGGCACTTAAAACTGCGGAGGAGCTCGCGCCTCGCGAGAAGCAGCGGGTCATGCTGCAAACAAGGATAAACATTCGACAATCAATGTTATAATGTAACATATATGCCGCACTCGCTATATAGTCAACTCTGAAAAGAGTTGAGTTCATTTTGGCTTGCGAGTTCTGTGATTTGTCTTGCGCCATGCCAAAGTAGAGGTTAGAAGTTTTCAGAGAGAGAAAGAGAGCAAAGGCTTGAGAAAGATAAGCAACCACCACATCAGAGTGCGTTTTGGTTCTGTTTATTTCTTCTGCTGCTTTTCTTCGAAAATATATATAAGTTTACGCAGCAGCAGCAGGCATTCACAGCGAAGTGTACAGTGTGTGTGGGTGTTTAACACGCGCTACACCGTTACGCTACAGTGTATGTTACATATATATTTATATATGTATACAGAGATATATACACTACGAAAACGAGAAGAAGCTATAGCAAATAGCAGTGAGCAGCAAGTACCCTGTTGCAGTGAATGACCTGAAGCTCGCGCGTATGTATAAGTATACACACTATTTGTCAGGGATATATTTACACATTATATATTTGGCAGTAGTTCTCGAATGAATATTGCATATGTAATTATATCCTAATGTAATAATTGTGTTGGGTAAAAAAAAAAAGAAGTCGACACATTTTTATGCTGATTCAGGCATTCGCTTTTTGTAACATATAAACGTAACACAATACCCACTTCTTCTCGAATCTTGTTTACCATTACGCAAAAATCGATTTAAAAAACGAGTTCGCTGTCAAAGTTTGTGTTTGTGTATAAGCAGAAGAATACACAATTACATTTACGTATAGTTTACGTATTATATCATAATAATAAAAAGTTCGCGAGTGAATGTGACCGTGACGATAGAGTTGACGAGTGTTTCTTTTTTTTTTTTTTTAAGTGGATGTGGAAGGCTCTTTTCACAGTGTATGTGTTTAAATACGCGTGTGTAAGTCTGTCGGCAGAAGAAGAGAGCCATCACCAGAGAAGCAAGTGTGTTCTGGATGGATTAATTGCGAGTGCAGTGTAAATGAAGTGAAGCAGCCGGCCATGCGATCTGGCCAAGTGAGCCCAAACTATCATGTGAGAAAAGTGTGCATGATTAACGAACCACGGCAACGGTTATAATACATATCACATATCAACATTATAATATTAGAAAAAAAAGAGAGAAACTCGAGAGGTTGGTGGTGTGAAGCACTGCTATACACACGGACGTATTGACATATAGAGACAGATAAAGAAAGAGAGAGAGAGAGTAAGCGAGCAGCTGCTGGCTGTGGTCGAGGATATCGCAAGTTCATCACAGGCATCATCAGGATGGAAGACGAGCTGCGATGCCCGGCTTGCAAGAAGCTGTACGTGGATCCGGTGCTGCTGCCCTGCTGGCACGCGCTATGCCTCGGATGCGCGGTCGGCATACAGCAGGCTGCCCCGGCGGACTCAGCTCCGGACTCCTCGGGCGCGGAGTCGACCGGCTCGTCCACCTCCTCGGCGGCGAGCAACGGCCCGGCTATTGCCTCGTCCTCGTCGTCCGCGGGTGGCTCGTCCTCCTCCTCATCCTCCGAGCAGGAGGCCGACAAGCTCTCGATCCTCTCGGAGACCGACTCGGGCGTAGTGTGCAGCAACGTCAGCAGCAGTAGCAGCAGCGGCACCTCCTCCACCGCCGGCAGCAGTGGCGGCGGCAGCTGCGGCGCCTCCCGGCCCGGCAGCTACGTCGGCACGCCCGGCAACGGGCTAGCTGCTACCTGCTTTCCACCCAGTGGCGGCACCCTCCTCTCGCTCTCCTGTCCCGTCTGCCAGAAGACCGTCTTCTTCGACGACGGCGGCGCCCACAACTTGCCCAAGTACCGGGCTATGCAGCGCATCGTCGACAAGTACTACGAGGCCAAGAACGTCAAGCTCATGTGCCAGATGTGCGAGAAGGAGCCGCAGGAGGCGACTGTCAACTGCGAGCAGTGCGAGGTTCGTTCGTTCGTTCGTTCGTTTGTTCCCCTATACCTATATGTAATACTTGATCTATACTCTTTTCGTAATCTCTATTCTCTCTCACCCTCTGTATTACTTGTTGATATCAGTTTTCAATTTTCACTACCTAAAAACTATCCCCAGAACTCTCTTCCAATTTTATATTCTTCTTTATACTTTATTTCTATATTAAAATTACCTTTCATTTTATATCCTATTCTTTTTTTTTCATCCAGGAAATCTATTTACAAAAAAGCAATTCAAAAGTTCCAATAATTTCGCGCTAATTTTTTAATACTCGCCGGCATACCCACTCAGCTGCTTCTACTCTTTATTTTCTTCTTCGTCCTAACTGTCATGTCGCGCGAAAATTACGATGGACGTTTCTGTATTTTTGCGCCCCTGTAACATTTTGTAATACGTATAGGTACATTATATAGAAATGGAAAAGGGTAAAAGCTCATAGCTTGCAGCAGCGCAGAGTCGAGCAGTCATGCTGACTGAATGGTGACGTTGATAGATCAATCGAATTATCTGGCCTACGCGCATCAGTGGAAAGATCTATGAGGGAGATGGGAATGGGAATTTGGGTGGGAATTGTTGAGTATTGAATAAGAAGTAGATAGATTGATAGAGAGGGAGAGAAGCGACTTGATAATATAATATAGACACAGAGGCTGGTTGCTATAGCTATATGCTGCAAATTGCATGCCATTTAAAATTCAAAATTCGATAATCACATTTTTGTCAATTCTCTTATTCGTGACTGATGAGTTTTATAAAGAGGAAATTCCGCTATTTTTTTATACGACTGTAGCCTGACTGTTATTGCATAGTTATACTGTATTATGATTTTAATCATTTACTGTCACAGCTTATTTCTCTCAATTTTAATTTTTGTCAAAAAATAGTCAAATATAAAATATAATGCTGCTGACTTGGCAGTATTGCATTTTCATTATATTTTCAAAATCTTCACTTTTTCAACCTCATAGAAAAATAATTTTGGTAAAATATACCTATCATTTATATCCTATACGCAATAAGCCGCGAGCCAAAATGTAAGTAATTTAGTAAGTAGAAATCGATAAAAAAAACCGATATCAAACATTACTTTTAGACTGAGACGTACTTATAGTGTTCAAAGAAACGATAAAAGAAAAAATGGACTTTACTTTGTACCAGAGGCAACACAAGGTATATCTTTGTTTATAATATTCAGCAACGACTGATCTCAGAAAACTGATGACCCACCGCATAAAAAATGTTAATGAAGTCACTCAATGTTGCTTTTTTTCTCTTTTCCAATCTTGTGCTGCCTAACTTTGGCGTAAAAAAACTCATTACTTTTTCGAAAGCAATCAGCATGCCCGGACTGATAAAATTTTTTGCACTGCACGAAAAGCAATATGATTGTTCGTGGAAGTCGTGAACCACCTACTTATACAGAGATACGCTCTTTATTACTCTTATTAGCAATTATGTAATCGACAGAAGAGCATCTCTCTTGACTCGCGTGTTATGCTCTACTGATAGTTACTCGGTCACCGTTCGAATATTCAATAAGATACTACAATCCAAGATTCTTAGGTACTATTTCTTCTCTTTGACAAGATTAGTTTGAGTTGAAGAATTTCACTTTTAGAAATAGAAAAAAAGCAAAGAGAAATCGGTATTTTTGGCTTCACAAGTGACGCGTAGAGCAACTGATATCATTGCACATAAAGCTGTATCACTGAGATTTGAAATTGAAAAAGTTATAATTTACACCTTGACTAAAACCACGAGCTGTGCGACTATAACTTTTTAACTTCTATAAGATGCCAAAGTGTCTCTCTTTCTTTTTCTTTTCAGCAAAACCTTCTATGTATACATAAACAGGAAAGAATACAGTATTTTTTTCTGCGAACATACTAAACAATTAATGAAAATATAATGTGAAAACGGTGACAGCTATAATATATAAGGGTAATAATGTATTTAAAAAAATATTTATAAAAATTGTTATTTATTATTTTCATTTAGTTAAAATTTTATCTTATTAATTGATATTAATACTAATAAATCTTGATAACAGATTAACAATAAATATTGAAAATTTATCATAATAAGCACTTCGAGGTTTAGAATATTCTAGACAAATACTATATTTAAGGTATGTGCACTGTTACATTTATTTTTTTTCAGCTATAAGCATGAAAAAGATTTGAAAAATGTATTGTTCTTCTTGTTATCGGGCATTTACGTTAAGATATTTATCTATTTATTTAAGCCTCAACAAATTAAAATAGAACATTTGTATTGTCACAATATCTAACGTTAAAATTTGTTTGTTGTGTTGAGAGCCATGGAGATACCTATCAGAAAAATTTTCTTTACAATACGCGTAGAAATATTGAGACAAAATCATTTTATAGATTAACAATAGTTATTTTTTGTCAACTATATATAATTTATGTTAACGTCACTTCTTTCAAAAGAAAAAGAAACAAAAATCTATTTTTAAAAATATCACAAAATAGTACATTTTTGACCTGGTGCGGGAGGTGTGTTGTGCGGCCTCACCCGGAGGTTGTTCGGCCGAGCAAAGCGAGGTAGAACATCGGGTGAGGCACAAAAACACCTCCCGTACCAGGTCAAAAATATTTTTTCATCATGACAACCTCAAAATCTCTACCAAAGATGTCATTTTGAAATTAAAATGATGAAAACTTAATTTTTTTACAAAGTTGGTTATTATTTTATTCAAGATCTTGGAACAAAAAATTACAAGTCATAGAACTAATTTTTCTTTATTATGAAATGTCAATAACAATCATTAAAAACGATATGTTAAAGTCATCATAATTGCTATCATATTGTACGTAAAATTTTTTAAATTTGCAGTAATTTCAACAATATCTTCTTTGCTAACATAAAATATTTTCCTATTGAAAAAAATTTAATTCTATAATATTTATAATTTTTTCGGGAAGTCAATATATATATATATATATATATATA
>JAPYZE010005291.1:0-22560 GCA_030522805.1 Leptomastidea abnormis | reverse complement strand
TCATATTGATTTTAGATTTTTTCTTTCTTAAAGAAATAATATATTAAAATTTTAAAAATAATTAATTTTGTTTTTCGAAATTCTTTGAGAAAGCATTCTTCTAATGCAGTTAGCAGCAGTTTTTTTTTTTGATAATGGCATTTTGTTCTAGGTTGTGAAAAACTCACAAATTTTTTTTTAGCCTTTTAGGAGCCTTACTTTCAAAGTTATAGCAGTATTAATTTTTAAAATTTAGCAAGTTTTTCAATTTTTTCCAATCTTTAAACTCAATTTTGTCATAGAAGGATACATTTTAGGAATGACCACTACTTTTTTGTTGGAAATTTCCTCTTTTTTCAAAAAACCTTATTTGTAAGTCATTTTCAAGTCATTTTTATGATTATTAAGTTTTAAACGTTGATATAAAAAAACCGATCCAAGCTTTTGTTTTCGGAATTGCAGTAAAAAGTGTTATATATATATATATACCTATATAAACACCCAAAAATGTATATAAACATTTATAAAGCATCTTAAGTATGTAGTGGTGCTACAAAATCGTCTTTCTTATTACATAATGTTTTCGCTGGTTTTTCAGCGCTTTGATGAAAATTGCTGATTCGACCAGCGATTATACGCTATTTCACATTGAAGCATTTTAAATTATTTCACCCAGCGTCTATGCGTTGTAAATCATCGGTTTTTCGTTGATTCACATTTAAAGAGTAGAAGTAGATGGTAAAAATACCAAGTATTTCCAATGGCAAAGCTCAAAATTTATTTAGAGCTTTGAAATCGTGATTCTAGTGGCGTTTTGTTATGTCTGTAATTGTCATTTCCGTGACATTTTATTCATATTTTTTTATTTTCCCCATTTAGAATTCATGTAAAAATTTTGAATAGCAGATTTAGCTGAGTCCACGAGTTTTTGACTTCCTTTTGACACAAACAAGGCAGAAAAATTATTAGAAAATTGTAAAAGTAAAATTCTGATTTTCGTTTTGGGGATTAAAATAAGCAATTTTTGTGTGGACGAGCCATATATACTTAGATAGGTGTGCCGCGCTTCACATTCTTCGCGACGTTTTCTCATCGCAAATTTTCCGCTCTCCTCTTACTCTCCTCCTTCTCCTTTTTTGTATCTTCTTCTTATTCTACGCTTAGCCTTACGCGGCTCATGCACTCACCAATGCATCTCTCGCGTTATACGCTCCCCCCCCCTTTCTCTCTTTTTATATGCCTATATGCCGTCTGTCCATCAGTCCATCTATCCATCCATCCGTGCCTCGCACGTCCGTCTTCCTTAGCCACTCGCGCCCTCGTCTTTTCTTGCTCTCGCTGCATGTGCATCACGAGCACGTTTGGTTGCTCCGGCTTTCACGTAGCTATATGTACGTACCAACACTTACGTACTTGTATATACATATAAGTATATACTCACGGTGCCCTGCGCGCTCTTCCCATAGCTATACATACTTACATTTTCGCATTTCTCTTTCTTGCCTTTTCCCTTTCCTTACCCACCTTTATTTCTCCCTCTTCCTTTTTCTTTCTTTTTCTCTTTTGCTGAATTTATTCTCTCTCTCTCTTTCTCTCTCTTAGCTTGTTTTCATTATAATTTAGCTTATTTTTATTTTCGTTATTGTTTTTATTTTGTTTTGTTATATGCAGATATTTTACCGATTTGCAGTATTATATTGTAACTCTGTTATTAATATGTTAGATTAATGATTCAATACTTATATAATTCTGCAGTCTTAACTTTATTTAGTTTTAAGCAATTGTATTTTTTTATTACACTTTGATAAGCTTACGGCCTGATAGGGTTGTACTCCTATAGGTGCTAATAAATAAATCTAATCTAATTTAATCTAATCTCTTTTTTTTCTCGCGAATTCGTTTTTTTTTTATTTGTTAGCTCAGTCTGCCTCTCTTCGTCATCTCACTTTCTCCCTTTAAGTGCAAGCTTCATACGCACAATACACATACATATTATGCTTGTGCACCTACACTAGTGCCTGCAGCAAGTCTCGTTCACGATACAGCGCCTTACATATGCAGGTATATAGCCAACAGATACCGAACTCTCACGTGTGCGCTCACACACCCGTAATTCCCCACCCACCCTTACCTCTTTTCTTTCTCTCTCTCTCTCTCTCTCTCTCTCTCTCTTCTCTTTCTTTAGCATCAAGTTTGCCAGAGTCGCGAAAGGGAGAGATAGAGAGAGAGAAAGAGAGAGAGAGAGAGAGAGAGAGAGAGAGAGAGAGAAAGAAGGATCGAGTAAGAGTCGATCGGCTGGCTGCGGCAATGGGTTGCCATCTTGCATACCTGAGCCATCGCCGCCGCCGCCACCGCTGCATTGCTTGGTTCCTCGAGGGCAAAAGGTATAGAATATAGGTATCTTTGCAGAACGGCGGCGGTGAAGGAATGAGCGTGGGTCCCTGGACTGCGAGCGCGCGAACCAGTCGAAGGATGAAGGAGGCAGAAAGAGAGAAAGAGAGAGAGAGAGAGAGAGAGAGCAAGTGGGAAGAATCGAGAGGGCCCAAGCTTGCTCTCTCTCTCTCTCTCTCTCTCTCTCTCTCTCTCTCTCTCTCTTTATGTTGAACGGAGCAAGACAAAAAAAGTCCTCTCTGTTGCTCCGATGCCGAGTGGAAGAAGGAGATGAAAAAAGATGGAGAAAGAGATGGAAAGAGTATAAGGAAGAAGAGTGAAGCAGCGGCGGAGAGGTAAGACGACGAAGTCGGATGAACGAAGGAGTAAAAGGGTGGGAGGGAGGAAGGGAGAAAAAGAGAGAGAGAGAGAGAGCCAGAAGAGAGCGATAAAGGAGCTCGGGTAAGGCAAGAGGGAGAGAAAATGCAATGCCCGTTGGGCCCGATAGATCGGAGAGGGATGGCGTCAGTCGGCTTAAAGAATGCCCCCCCTCTCTTACCATGCCTATCTCCCTCTCTTTCTCTGCCCCTCTCACTCTGATACAGAGAGTATAGGCATGCGCGCTCGCGAACGTGTCTGCTGCGGCTGCTGCTACTCTCTTGGGCCTTACAGCTCGTTCTTCAACTTACGGGCCCCGGTTGTGGGTCTGCGCAGTTCGCGGCTCTCAGTTAACTCGGGTCGGTCCTCGGAGAAAGGCTTCTCTCTTCTCCGCAAGGAGAGCGAGCCAGAAAAAGAGAGCTTGTGTGTCTCTGCGCAAACGCGTGCGCCCTCTCTTTTCTCGAGACTATAATAATGTATATACATAAAAATAATATTAATAATAACAGCAATAATAGTAGTAACAATTATAATACAATTGTAATCGATTGCCGTACAGTTTTATCCCTCCCGGCATAATAATAACTGTAATGATAATAATACTAGAATAATAATAATACTTTTGATGTATTTTTGTAATGAGCCGATCAATCTCGCAAAAATTCCTGGACTTGTACACACACACACACACATACTTGCTCTCACACAGACTCTCACTCGGTAACGCTGCAGTCTTATAACCTTATTTTGGAGCACAGCGCGAGTTTTCTGCATGATTTTCTGCTGTAAGAGATTTTTGCCGAGAGGAGACTGCTATTGCTGCTGAGTGGCTCTGCAAGACGTACACGTAGACAAGCATAAATCGTCAAAATACATAAATCGAATCTGCTTGTAAAAGCGTGGATGTGCGTGTATGTGCTACGTAAGTGTGTGTGTGTGTGTGCTCCGATTTCTCGCTGGACCTCCTCCGCGTCGTGGTACACGAAATGTGCTTGTGAGAGTGTGCGACTGCTTCGAGTTGCCTGAGTTGCCTTCTTTCACTCTTCTCAGTGTACGTGTTTCTGTGTAAATGTGTGTTGCGTGCGTGTATACATATAAATATATATGCTACTCATTTCGCGGGCTCGTACCTTTATATGTGCATGTAAGTGTGTAGTTGTATGTATACGGATAGATGTGGAATTTTAAGCCGGTTTACTAATAAATGCAAGATACATAATAAGACAGCTAACACCTTGGTCTTGAGGCTTTGATGATCGGTAGTAACAGGAGCTTTCGGAGTCGCACTATATCATTATAGCTGTAGTATCAGTGCGAAAAAGCTACCAAACGATTTTTCTGCCCCTATAACATGATTATCAGCATATCTGACTTGTGTGTCTGTGCTAACTCAAGTACGTCAAGAATTTAAAGGGAAGGGGTGAGCACTCGTGCTCGCGGAATGCTAAATTCGCGTCACTTTTAAAAATTCAGATTCCTTAATTATTTAAAGGATCGCACAGCAACCCCCCGCACTCTGATTCTTTTTCAGCTAAAGAAAATGAGTTTCTTTTTTTCTTAACAATTGTTTGGTTTGTCCTCCTTTCATGAGCACTAACATCTGTAAACAAATAGAGATATAGGACGGTTACTTGACTGCGGTGTAGAGAGAGCGAGAAGTAAATATTGAGACCCCTTTGAAACGCTGACAAATAATAATCTCGTGTGTGGTGACATTGGCAGAAGAAAAATTGCAAGTGTTTGGATTGCGAGTAAAAAGTGTTTTTCCTGTTTCGTGTCCTCCTTTTTCTTTCTCGTTCTCTTTCCCTCTCATTTTTTCTTTCTCCCCGGGGGACAAGGAGAAGATTGGGTACGCATCCCATGCGAGCGGCTTGGGAGCCGGTGTGTCTACCGGTCACTGCCCTTCTACCTTCGGAGAAAAAGATTTCCATCTTGCGTTACTCTCTCTCTCTCTCCCTCTCTCTTTCTCTTTCGGGGACTCAAAGCTCTACTCCTACTCTTGGCGTTTTATTACGCCTTTTTACGATCATAAGCAAATAAAGTAAAGATATAAAAAGAGTAGAATGCCAGTCCTCGTTCTCGCAAGTGGCCATAATTCTTTTATACATTTCTACCGATAATTAAAAGAAAATACCGTCGTCGTAATCGTCCTCTTCGTTGATATAGCCATGCTCAACTTAACGTGAGAGGAATTTAAATGCTCGGCTTTTGATTAGACGAGATAAGGGCGAATGGAGGCCAAGATGAGGAAACACTGCGACAACAGGTAGCAGACGAGACAACCGACCGAGGACGACTCGGCGAAAGGGCTAAGAGAGCAGCAGAGTTGCAAAAGAGACAGAGAAAGTAAGCCCGGAGAAATGAAACCAAGATTATTGAAGCCTTGCATCCTAATACTGCTGCTACTGCTGGGCCTCGTGATCGACAATGACGCGCGCTCGAGCGTCAATCTCGACGACAATGACAATGAAGCAGCTACCTCGGCTGCCCAGCTGGTGCAAAAGATGGCCAGGCTGGTGCCGAGGCGCTCACTCACCCTCTACCAGCCGGAGCCGCCGAAGGCCCAGATTGGCCTGCCGACTATGCAAAGCCGGGCAGTCGACAAGAGGGCGCAAATGGAGATCAAAGAGGGCGAGCCGAAGGGCACGCTCGTTGGCGCGATACCCGTGCTTACCGGCTTCACCTACCGATTCAACGAGCCCCCCAAAGAGTTCACTCTGGACCCGCTAAGCGGCGAGATCAGGACAGCCATGCCGCTGGACAGGGAGGCCATGCCGAGCGACGTATTCGATCTCGTGGTGCTCTCGAGTCAGCCGACCTATCCGATCGAGGTGAGAATACGCGTACTAGACGTTAACGATAACGCGCCGGAGTTTCCGGAGTCGAGCATATCCGTCAGCTTCTCGGAGTCGGCGACCGCGGGCACGCGGCTGCTGCTCGATGCCGCGAGCGACAAGGACAGCCCGGAGAACGGCATCGCCGACGACTATTTTATCGTGAACGGCAACGAGGACGGAAAGTTCAGATTGTCGGTGACCGGGAACCCGATCGGGGAGAGCTCCTACCTGCATCTCGAGACGACCGGCAAGCTCGACCGGGAGCAGGTCGAGTACTACTCGCTAAACGTTTGCGCGCGGGACAGGGGAAGCCCGGCAAAATTGGGCTGCCTCCTCGTCAACGTGACCGTGCTCGACGTCAACGACAACCCGCCCATCTTCCAGCAGAGCGACTACGTTGCCCTGCTAAACGAGAGCGCTCCACCTGGCAGCAGAGTGCTCGTGGTTCGGGCCACGGATAAGGACAAGGACGACAATGCTAGGCTCACTTACCACCTGCCGGACGACGAGCGCCAATTCAGCATCGACCCGGACACCGGCGAGATACTCACGCTCGAGACGCTCAATTGCCCGCAGCAAAGCTGCTCGGCTTCGAAGCCGGGTGGCGGTGGCTGTCCCAAGAGCTGCGTCATCACGGTCTTTGCCCGGGACCACGGGTCGCCCCGGCAGGATGGGAGAACATACGTCACGGTCAATCTGCTCGACGCCAACGATCACGACCCCGAGATCAAGTTCTCCTACTTCCCACCTACCACTGGCTTCGCTACCGTTGACGAGAACGCGGATAAGGACTCGATCGTCGCGGTCGTTGGGATCATAGACAACGACGAGGGCCTGAATGGCGAGACGACGATCGCTATCACGGCCGGCAACGAACTTGGCCACTTCCAGCTCGTGCCGAATACCCAGGGTTTCCACACGGTCAAAGTCAACGGACGGCTCGACCGCGAGGAGATACCGATGTACAATTTGACGATTCTAGCCAGTGATAAGGGCACTCCGCCGAGGTCAACAACCGCCCATCTCGTTATCCACGTCAACGACGTAAACGACCACGAGCCGGTCTTTCAACAAAGCGAATACTCAACCGTACTTTCTGAGCTTTCGCCGATAGGCAGTTTTGTCGCAAGTATCGCCGCGAGCGACGCCGACACCGGATTAAACGCAAAAATCTATTACGATTTCGAATCGGGCAACGAGCAGAACTGGTTCTCCGTCGACAAGGAGACGGGCCTGGTAACCACTGCTGCGAAGCTGGACCGTGAGGTTCAAGGGAGCGTCGAGCTTAAGATTCAAGCTCGAGACGGCGGTCCTAATCCAAAATATGCCTCGACTCATTTGCGCGTCACTATACTCGACGAGAACGATGAGGCGCCGAAATTCGCGCAGAACGTCCTGGAGGTCACACTGTCGGAGAACACCCCGGCGAACAGTTTGGTAGCAACATTGTCCGCGGTTGATAACGATCAAGGCACGAATGGGAGCGTGGCCTACAGCTTGCATCCGAACGTGTTACGGGATTATCCGAAAACCTTCGCATTAGACCCGCTGACTGGCCAATTGATGACAAAAATATTGTTGGACAGAGAAAAGGTCGCGGATTACCGCGTGATGGTGGTAGCAAAAGATCAGGGCACGCCTCCGCAAAGCTCCACGGCGACAGTTAGTTTAACGTTGGAGGACGTCAACGATAATCCGCCCGTCTTCTATCCTGTCAATTACCTGTTCCCAGTGCCCCAGGATGCCGTACCCGGTACTTTGGTTGGTAAACTCTTTGCCACCGACGCGGATTCAAAAGAAAATGCACAAATTCGTTACACTTTAGAGTCGGGAGGCGAGGGCCTATTTATCGTTGACGAAATAACCGGAGAAATATTTCTTCAAGGCACGCCGAGGCAAGTACATAAAATACTCTTTGAATTGGTCGTGTCTGCCAAAGATACCGGCGACAAATCCGCATCGAAAAACGCCGTGGTTGAGATCATTCGCCAAGAGAGCCTAGAGAATTTAGCATTTAAAGCTTACAATGGTGGCTATAGGTTTAAAATAACGGAAAATCGTGGTGACTGCGCGGATACACCTCCCACACACGGCCGAGAAGTTGGCACGGTGCAAGTAAATCCTCGGGGCAACGAAAAAATCACTTACGCCATAATATTCGGGGATCCGGAGGGTCACTTCAAGATTAGCGAACAGTCTGGCTTGATCAGCACGAGTGGCTGCCTAGATCGCGAGTACGCGGCCTACTACAGCCTCAAGATATCCGCCCGAGCTGGCCTCGCACATGGAATAACCAGCGTCAACATCAGCGTTCTCGACGTCAACGACAACCCCCCGCGCTTTCCGAGCGAAGAGCGCGAAGAGGAGGTGTTCCTAAAGGAATGGGCCGCGGTCGGCCAGGAGGTGTGCTTGGCTCGCGCTAAAGATCGGGACGCCGGGGCGAACGCGCGGCTGACTTACAGCCTCAGCCAGAATCCCGGCCAGCAGTTTCGCGTCGCTGAGAGCACCGGCATCGTCTACCTGAACAAACCGATAAAGTCGCCACCCGGCACGGTGCTGCAGCTGGAGGTGACCGCCGTGGACAACGGAGCGCCGCCGCTTACAGCCGCCCAGCAGATACGCGTGAGCATCGAGGACGTGAACGACCACACGCCAGTGTTCGGTCTGAGCAGCTACGAGGTTTCCTTGCCGGAGTCCACCCCGGTCAACGAGCGTTTTTTCGGTCTAGCTGCCTCGGACATAGACCTTGGCCCCAACGGGAGGCTCCTCTACAGCGTGAGCGCGGGCAACTCCGAGGGCCGCTTCGGCATTTTCCCGGACGGCCAGCTTTACGTGAGGAGCAGCCTCGACCGGGAGGAGCAGGACTACTATGCCCTGGAAGTGAGCGCCTGCGACCAGGGCAGCCCGCGGCGCAGCTCGAGCGTCCCGGTGATCGTGCACGTACTCGACGAGAACGACAACGCCCCGCAGTTCGGCAACGCGAGCTTCACCTTTCACCTGCGGGAGAACGAGCCCGCTGACACGTTCGTTGGCAAGCTGCTCGCGAGCGACAGAGACTCGGGCCGGAACGCCGACCTGACCTTCCACCTGCCTGGCAACCAGCTGGACTTTGCCGTCGACCCGCGCAACGGCTTCGTCAAGTCGCTGCGGCCCTTCGACCGGGAGCAGCTCGTCGCCGCGACCGGCAGCAACGTCATCAGCCTCGAGGCCAGCGTCATGGACAACGGGCTGCCGCGGCTTGGCGACCGGGTCAAGCTCAGCGTCTACGTGACCGACGTCAACGACAACGCGCCCCAATTCAAGCGTCTGCCCTACAAGGCCCAAGTTAGCGAGGCCGCCCTCCCCGGCACCCACTTACTGCGAGTGCACACGACCGACGCGGACGAGAGCCTGAACGGAGACGTGTTCTACTCTTTGGAGGGAGGCCAGCAGCCGCAGCATCGGCACGACGCCGATCAATTTACGATCGACGAGGCGACCGGACAAATATCTCTCGCCAAGCCGCTGGATCGCGAGGCACGAGACAATTACCATCTCACGGTCGTCGCTCACGACGCTGGCTCCGAGGTACGGCTATCGTCCAGCGCGAGCGTTCACATCGAGGTGCTCGACGAGAACGACAACGCGCCCCGCTTCCTCGACGACAAGCCGAGAATATCCGTGCACGAGACCGCGCCGATCAATCTCGAGCTGCTGAGATTCAAGGCCAACGACAGCGATCTTGGAGCAAACAGCCAGCTCAGCTACGCCATAACCGCCGGCAACAAGTACGAAGCTTTTCACGTGGATCCCGCGACCGGAGCCCTTTACCTGCGGAAGCCTCTGGACTACGAGGACCAGAAGTTCTGGCTGCTGAACGTCACCTGCAGCGACAACGGCCAGCCGCGGCTCAGCAGCGTCATCAGCCTGCGGGTCGACGTGATCGACGCCAACGACAATCCCCCGGTCTTTCCCAGCACCGCGATCGTGAGGCAGATCCTCGAGGGCCTGCCGGTCCAGCGGCCAGTCGTCACCGTGACCGCCGAGGACCCGGACTCCGGCGACAATGGGGTCGTGCGCTACGCGATCCGTAGCCAGGAGCCGGAGGACGATAGGCGCCGGTTCGGCATCGATCCAACGACCGGCGTCATTCATACTCTCCTGCCGATCGATCGCGAGGAGATCGATACCTTCCGCCTGATCGTCCTAGCCACGGACATGGCCCAGCCGGTGTCCGCGCGCCTCTCCGCCGAGAAGTCGGTCACGGTCATCGTCACCGACGTCAACGACAATGCCCCGATTTTCGTCGGCGTTTCGGCCTTCGTCGTGCCGATCCGCAGGAGCCTTGGGCCTGGACATGGGCTCGGCGGCCGAGAGAGTCAGGTTGGCCGATTTAAGGCCCGAGACTTAGACAGCGGGACCAACGGCCAAGTGACTTACGAGCTGCTGCGCCTGCCCTCCAACTTCAGCGAGCTCCTGCGCGTCGATCGTAACACCGGCGCACTGGTGATGCGGCTGCCGCGCAGCCCTGGCCAGCTGCAGCTGCTGGAGCGGCTTCCGAGGCTGCAGCTCGGCGTCAGGGCGAGCGACGAGGCAAGCCAGGCCGAGCGCCGCTTTTCCGAGACCCAAGCCACCCTGATACTCGCACTGGAGGACGAGGCGGCCGAGGCCCCGGTCTGGGAGAGCTCGGGACGGCTCGAGGGCGGTGTGCCCGAGAACGAACCGGCCGGTACCAGCGTCCTGCGCGTGCGTGCCATTGGTAAGCGCTCGGCTGTCGAGGAGATCGAGTATTACGTGACCAACGTAACCGCTGGGCCGAACGGGCCTCAGGTCGATAAACTCTTTGACGTCGATGTAAAGACTGGTATATTATCAACTGCCTTGCCATTGGATCGAGAGGTCGGAGTTGAATTGTACGAGGTCCAGATTCATGCGGTCGTCGTTGCAGCCGGCAAACCCAGCACTTCAGCAATTAAGGTTAGTTTTTCCCTTTGATTTAATTTTTCTTTAAATTTAAATTATTTATATATAATTTTAAAAAATATAAATAGGGAAAAAACTTATTTTGTTACGTACGATTTGAATATAAATGTCTATTTACTCAATATGAATCTGTGCGCGCGTTTGACGTGCACAGCAATAATTAGATTATTTTCGTTTGCATAGAAAAAAGCGACCTAATAGCGGCGTTTAAAACGTTTGCCACCCATGTGTGAGTGTATGGTGTGTGTGTTTTCATGTGTGTATGTGTGTGCGCCCCCATAATTTACGATTCATTTATGTAAATGTTTGTTGCATCATAAATTATCTCAATTTGTTTAGCCGCAAGCCAGCCTTGAGAGAGTAAGAAAGAAGGAGAGAGATAAGAAAGAGAAAGAAAGAGAGAGAAAAAGACAGGCTGTTGGTAATCAATTTTAATTGTATCGAGCACAATAAAAGATTCGTATCTCTCATACATTCCACGAAATATCTTATTTGCGCTAGTAAATCAAAGCTATTGTGTACACACGCGATTAAGCGAAGGCCTCAATGATTAAAGATCTCAATTATTTACGTTTGACGTGTGTAGTGTGGCCGAGGCTTGATAGTATAGGTCCCGTATTAAGCGGCACTGCGTCCAACATTTATTTATTTCTTTCTTTTTTTCTTCCTCTCTCTCTCTCTTTCTCTTCCCATCTCTCTTTTATTATTATTATTATTTTTATTTGCCTGAGAAAACGACTCTTCGCGTGACGTATTATTCAAAGCAGCGCGAAATTAAAATTCCGTATCCCGCGGCAAGACAAAAAAAGCAAGGAAAAAAATAAAATAAATATGCAGCTTGCGAATTTTGTTTTTCAACTCTTACCGATGACCATTTCCGGTTGACCCCCCTCTCCTCCATCCACCACAATATCGTACACCCTGTCTTCCACCAAAAATAGATTTTCCCGCCAAGCTCGCTCGTTCAGTCGTTCGTTTGTAAATTTGCATGATTACCGATCGCATACCAGGCTTCCGCGAGGAAAGTAATTAACTTGCAAAACCGCGAAGAGTGAAAGGGAGGGAGAAAGAGAAGGAAGGAGTACAGGGTGAAAAAAGAAAAGAACTGCTTGCTGCCTCGCGGGGGCCGACTTTGGGATTCGCAAAGTTCCGCGAAAACCTGCGAAAAATATATTTAAAAGAGGAGAAGGTGCAATAAGGAATATATATATATACATGAGTGAGAGAGGGAGAGAGGACGAAGAAAAAAGGCAGCCCGACTACAACTATTTACATAATCAACAACTATACGCGTGTATGTATGTAAAAAACAAGGAAAGAAGAGTGGGGAGAGAGTTAGGGTGAAGTAGAAAGGAGGAAAAGAAAAAGGAGAAGGAGGAGTAGGAGGAGGAGAGAAAGATTGAGAACGAGTCAAATTAAGTCATCACACCAAGCAGCAGCAGCAACAACATCGTCTGTTCTCTCTCCCTCTCTCTCCCATACTCTATCTCTTCTACTCTTAGGGTCATGCATCTTACCACGCTCTGGCTTCTTTCGCTCCCTCGGTGTAGTGTTTTGCATCTTTCCAGTGGCACTTCCCACGCGTACATGCGCATCCTCCTTCCGGCCTCCACACATGAACCCCCTCTTAGCTCTCCCCCCCCCCTCCTCACCAACAGTCTTTTTCTTTTATTTACGCCTTCTCCTTGCAACTCTCGCATAATATTCTCTCTCTCTCTCTTTTCCTCTTTCGAAATCGGCGCGGAAATCGGCGAGAAAGGAGCATAACAACAGCAACAACACGTCGGCCCGGGGCCTCGTCTTGGCATCTCTCATATCGGTGCCTCAACTATATGTATACGCTTTTTAAACTATATACATTCCCTCTTGATGCCCTCGCCTATCTTGCGCAGGGATGGATAAATGAACTGCGCTCACTGACTGGCTAGATATGAAAGATAGCATAAGAGTAAGAGCAATGGTGGAGGGAAGTAGAAAAAGTATTAAAAGATAAATTATACGAATGCAGGCGGGTTAGAGAATTGCATAATATGTCCGGTCATGGCAAACGTGACAGAGTAGCCCCGCGGCGGCGTCGTAGGTGCATTAATGCAACTGGAGAAAAAAATACAAGTTATATAGTTTGGTCCCGCCACGATGTAGTTCGCATTGTATATATCGTGCTTTGCTTTGTCGCGGTGAGGCGATTAATCTTCATCGAAAGCTATGACGATCAATTTTTCTTTTTATTTTATGCAAGCTTTTCCATTGCGAGTTGTCGAGTTGCAAATCTACGGTTTGCTATATAGAGATAATATATAGCAGAGATCCTTCTCCTGCTCGCGATTAGATATAGGGGAAACCAGAGCAAAGTTATAATTTTCATTTTCTTTTCTCTGTAACTTTTTTGATTTTCAATATTTTCATTCCATACAAAAAGTATCTGGAAGGTATGCTATTTAGCTACAAAAAGCACTTTGTGTCCCGATTATAGTTAAATGCAATAGTTTTGAAAACCTAAAATTTTTAAGTGTACCCCGATAAACAGAGTCAAATTAAAAAATATTCGGGGTAAAATTAAAATAATTAAATATCATTGGAATATCAAATTCCAGGCATAAATCTTAATAATACTTTTAAACTATAATGGTAACATAAATTTTAAGCCCTAATTAATATTTCTTAAAACTTTTATTTAGAAGTTATAGATTACTTTGCTTTAATATATTGACAATTTTTTCATGAATTCTTTCAATCATAACTTTAATTTTATAAAAACAAAATATGCTATACAACCACTTAAAGAGTTTTGGATGTTTTTTCAAAGAGGAGATGAAGGGTTATCTGGATCCAAAGTTACGAACGATCAAAATTACAAGCTACTTTTAAAATGATTTTACTTGTTAATAGCTATTTATTTTATAATTATTAATTTTCCAAGCAATTTTTTCTGTTTAATTTAAATTTTCTGAAAAAACCTTTAGAATCAAGAGAATCAATCATATAAAATATATTATTGTAAGATGAATAAAACATCTACAATTAATCTTGAAATAAGATAATTCGGTTTTTCGCCTTAAAAAAAAAATTTCATGAAAAAACACTCTTAATAACGTCTATCCATTCCCAAAATTTAATTAGTTCTCAACTAACACATAATTAATATATGTACGAAATTTCAAGTCGATATCTTGATTTTTTCGAAAGTTATTAAGTGCCAAAAAATAGTCACACATACACACACATACATACAGACTTTTTCTAAAAATGCGTTTTTTGAGTTCAGGCACCCCCAAAACGTCAAGAAAACCAAAAAAAACCAAACCAAATCGAAATTTTTCACCGTTACAAAGCTTTCTCTTTAAGAAAGCAAAAAGTTTTCATAATAGTTACTGTTGTATTTTTATAATAATCTTTTAATTTTTCAAAAAAAACGGCATGCTTCTTACTTTGATAAGTCAAACGCAGTGTACCTTATATTTCTGAAATTAATCATTATTTTTAAATTTTGTTATATTTAACAACGAAACACAGAAAATAAAAAGAAATTTAAAATAATTGGGAAAAAAATTTCTGAATGCGTCCCTGGAAAAATGTAGAAATTGAAAAAGGTTAGAAGAACGTCGAGATATTTGCAAGAGGCAGAGATAAAAATGTATATACCAACAAGAAGTTGCCGAGGCAGTCTGAAATGTATATAAACAGAGCGCGAAAGAGGCGATGAAAAAGAAAGAAATAGCAGTATATAGTAGTAGTGGTGGTAGTAGTAGTAGTAATAGCAATAATAAGAAAGAGGAGAGAAAGACAACCTGTTGAGAGGGTACGGGGGAGAGGGAGGGAGGGAGGGAGGGAGGACAGAACGAGGGAATATAGAGAAAAGGAGAGCAGTGAACGAAGGGAGAAGGGGAATAGAAAGAGAATATGCCGCGTGCCATCAGGAAGTCAAGTTGGGATACATATATAGGTGGTACGAGTGTTGAGAATCCGGCCCAGAAGAGCGGCTTCTTCTTCTTCTTCTTCTTCTTTTTCTTCTCCCCAGTGCAGGTATGTGTACGTTCTTTTCTCCTCCACCTTCTTCTTCTTCTTCTTCCTCTCCTTCACCCATCTTCCAGCTTTCTTAGGCCAAGAAAAACTTGATCCCGGCCTGCTATCACCATCACCACCACCACCACCACCACTACTATTACCACTACTACTACTACTACTACAATTTCTACTTGTTATAGTGTACTGGGGGTAGAGTAGTAGCGAGAGATAGTCTCGTATAAGAAGAGAGCACTTGACGGTGACAGTCGACGCCGCTGCGGCTGTCGTCAATTCACGCAGCAAGCTCGCGTCCTACTCGCGTCACCAAAAGACCCTCCGCTATTTTAAACCAGTGCTTTTTCACTCGCTTGCTTACACACACATACACATACACACATATACATCTTTCTTGCCTTCTCTCTTTCTTAGTATGTTTCCTACACATGTACATATATTTGCACTCATAGCAGCATCAGCAATCTTTCTCTCTCTCTCTCTCTCTCTCTTTCATATCTTATATATATATACCGGCATTCTCTTTTAATTCAATATAACAATCTCCTCTTTTCTCTGTCTCGTATAAACGAGAGCTTAGCAGTAGCAGCTCTCTCTCTCTCTTTCTCTCTCTCTCTCTCTCTCTCTCTCTCTCTCTCTCTCTTTCTCGCTCGTCTCTCTCTCTTTCTCTCTCGTCAACCGCATAATTGCATGTGAGCAAGTGCACTCACTCGCTATCGTTTTCGCGGTCGCGTGGCCCGAGAGTTATGCTAAGCATCGTAGATCGCCAGTCGCGTATTTTCAATGAGATCAAGTACACACACGCACACACACACACACACACACACACACACACATGCATGCATTTGCTCAAACGGGCGCGACGTCATTATCGTCTCTGCGAGAAAGAATGTTATAATAGAAAATAGATAAAATTAAGAGAAAAAGAGAGAGATAGAGAGAGAGGGAGTTATAAAAAACAAGGAGAGACAGGGTAATAGGAGGAGCAGCAGAAGCGCGTGTTTCCTTAATGAAATAATGAGAGCTACTAGCTGCTGGTGCTGTATGTCCTGTCTCTAGTTATTATCGTAATTGGGGGTAGGGGGGGGGGGAGCGTCTTAAGTTTTGAATTATAGTGCGCCAGCTTATAAAGGATACCAAAACGACTGCGACGACCGTGTGGATGCGCCTCTTTCACTCATTAGTTATTTATCGTACCTATAGCAGCAGCCGCAGCCTTTGCTTTTGGTAACTGCAGCTATATATCTCCTGAAATCTCAGTTTTTCTCTTCTGCGACACTGACTGCTACCTCTACTACATATATGTGCTTCCAGCAGACCAAAGAATATTGCCGATGTGGGTAGATTATCCTGCCCTTCTTCTGTCGTTGAGACGTATGTCCGTTTTTTACTATTTTTTTGTCTTAACGTGCAACGTATCTCATGTCATCCGGACATGTATCATTGGCTATTATACCTATCTCTTTCTTTCCTTCTTCCCCCCCCCCCATACCCTCATTGTTGTTATGTCGCGTCCAAGATGATGAGAGTTGCGGTGCAACGACTGAAACGACGACAATGACGACTAAAAGCCGGACATGACCATGAAAAAGTTGCTAAATGCTTCTTTAAATTGTCCCTCGCCTTGATATCACATCGAGGAGGAGTTCGTGGCGGCGGCGGCGGCGGCTACTACTCAGTCAGACCGAGCGAGCTTCTCCAAACCAAATGTTTCTCATATCTCTCGATCCTTACCTCATGCCCTTCTCCACCCCAGAAATGAGAAATACTTCTTCGTACCCCTATACTGCTTTCTTTTTTTTTCAAATCATGCACTTAAACGGACTACTTCTGCCACTTCTCCAAAAAGAGATCCCGATGAACAAGAGCTAAATCATACCAAGAATTGTATACGACCTGAACAGTGGTTGATTGGGGGTTGAGGAATTTGAATGTAAAAACTAAAAAACAAAAAAACAAAAAAATTTAGCAGCAGCAGCAGTGAGAGAAAGTATAGAGTTGGAAATCGGGGAGGTAAAGCAGCAGCAGTCATCGTATATCGAAAAGAATCTCCCTCTCTCTCGCTAATCGTGCCGCCGCAAAGAGTATGTTGAGCCGCCTGAGCTGCATAAAAAGAGGTAGCCCCGCGTTTCGGTGAGAGAAAAAAAATTCAGGATGGCACGTCTTCCCCCCTTCTACTTCTCTCTTTTCTTTTATGTCTCCTTTTCCTATCATCTCCTTGAGAACATGCAATAAATGCCATAAACAAATGTACAAACCTTTGAATGAGAAAGGCAGAGGGAAAGAGAGTCGGTGAGCAGGATACGATAATCAGACGCATTCTTGACGACCTTCGAAATCTCCGATACATCCTGAGAATTGTCGTTACTCATAAGCAAGAGAAAGATAGTAATCGTACAGAAAAAAACAACGGAAATGATTAAGAAAGAAAGAAAGAAAGAAAGAAAGAAAAGAGCGGGAGGAAAGTGGGTTTAAAGTTCTCGAAGAAATAACTTGTAATAGAACATCCTTAATTTTTGGATGTACCTATATCGTTCTTTTCTGCTCTAAATAAAGAAATTTCTCTCCCTCTCTCCCCTTCTCTCTCTCTCTCTCTCTCTCTCTCTCTCTCTCTCTCTCTATTAAATTTTATTGTAAAATTCTATTTCATGTATAAAATTTCGTTAATCAATGTATTTTTGCTCAAGGCCAGATGAGGCGATCTCTTGGCCCAATAAAAATTAATCTGAATCTGAATCTCTCTCTCTCATATGTGCGTGCCTACCCCAAGTAGCAAAATATCTCCTTAAGGTGGACAAGCCAGTGTCCTCTTCCTTCTCATTTCTCTTTTCACCCTCACTTAATTTCCGAGTGGTATAAGATATATCCCCCGTTAATCTTACTCTTTCTCTCTCCCTTTTGCATCTTTTTTCAGTGCGTCCTATTTCTGACTGTGTATGGGTAATCCTTGCGAGAAGTCGATGCTTTTGGTGAGCATAAAGTCTTTTACGTATGACACTAAATTTTGGTAAAGAAAAAGAATCTTTTATTATACTTAGCTATAACATTGTTTTTTTAACAAACTTCTCGAAACTTGTTTCAAAAAATATTTTTCGCAACTCGTGCGAGACAATGATTTTAGCTCGTGTGATTGTCAGCCTCATGAAAAATACCTATTTCTTGCGCTTGTTACGAAAAATACTACTTTTCAATTGAAATAGAAAAAAAAATACAACAATAACAAAATGTAAAATGGAAAAATTGGCTGTTTATTTTTTGGATTTCACTTTCTTATTCACCCTATAATTTCAAACTTGACTTCAATTAATTAATCGACATTTATGTGGTCAAATCTTAAATTTAATTTAGATTTTTACAAGGGGGTTTACACTCGTGATATCAATTTTTTCTAAAAAAATTGTTTGTGATCGATTGAAATCGTTTAATATTGCTTTCTAGAGAAAATGTTTAGTAATTCTGAGAAATGTTTAACAAGTTAATGCGATTTAAAATCGATTAATTAAAATTGTTTGAAATTTATTGAAATCAGTAAAATCGATTAATATCGATTAAAATCGATTGACATCAATTAAAATCGTTATGAATTCGATGGAATCGCTTGAGCGATTTAAAATCGCTGTAACCGCTAAAAATAGCTAAAAATCACTAAAAATTTAAATATCATAATATATTTTACCCATAGGTACGAAAAAATTCGTAAAATCATCCCAGCAACAACTTGAGCCGTATAGCAAGAATCACCCATATTCTGCAGCTATATATCGTCTTCACCGGTAGTCGTATATTTCGCACTTTTTGTCTCCATAGCCACTCTTCCGTCCTCTCTCTTTCTCATCTCTCTTTTTCTCTCACTTTCTTTCTTTTTTCTCTCGGCCTTATAAACTGCTACAGCCAGGAAGGATTGAGAACGGAGGACCGACGACGCGGACGAAAACGACTGAATGAGCCGCGAAGGAGTGAGACACACGAGGAATGCGTACAAACAAATGCGCACACACACACGTACAATATACCGATGGACGTAAGGCCCAAGTTCCCGAAGGATGAGTAGTCCGCGAATGTGCACCATAAGTGGGCTTTTTGCGAAGATCCTTCGGTTCCAGCGGGTGCGGGAAGATCGGTGGTGATGAGAAGGGAAGGGAGATGTATGTATACCGAAGAAAGAAGAGGACCGCGTGCCGCGAGTAGGGGACAGTGAAATATTCGGAGGACGATGATGATGCGAGCGCGCACCACGCGTGAGGAGAGAGAAAGAGAGGGAAAGAGAGAACCACCTCGCGGCGAGCTTAATCCGCTGCTGATGCCGAGGAAAAAGAAGAAGCAGAGAAGGGAAAGGGGAGACAAAGTAATTTTTTGCGCTTGCTCAAGTAACTACACTGTTGATTTCACATAAATGTGTGTGTGTATGTGTATGTCTGTGTATGTGTGCATCATAAAGCTTGAGGTAATGGGGTGTATGAGAGACATGTGTGTGTGTGTGTGTGTGTGTGTGTGTGTGTGTGTGTGTGTGTGTGTGTGTGTGTGTGTGTGTTACTCTTTTTTCTCGGTGTAGATGCAGTGTGCGTTGTCTCTCGCAGTCGTCGCGCGTACAGTAACTGTTATACCCCGTGTACGTCGAGAAGTTTATGCGTTCGATATATCGAACGAAAAGAGCTGTGAAGACTAGATGAAGGAGATGGGGAAGGAGGCGAAGAGTAGCATCATTTTTTACGCGATAAGACGGGTTCAGGGCATAGCCGTCGTTGTCGTAGCCGTAGTCGTTATAGGCATCGCTGTTGATGCAACTGCTGCTTATGCGGATCGAATGGATAGATTTCTAGCGGCCCCTATACCTATACATCGGTGCGAGTAAACCCGATTCATAAATCGTGGGTATAAGCCTCGGTATAGCAGTACGGCAATTATGCTGGGCATGAAAAGCTTTCTAGCATATCACTAAATGAAGTAGGAAATCTTTTAACTTTTTGCGAATACTCACATATATATATACACGACGCAGGTATAATATGCGAGAATAATATTAAAGCGTGATCCTGCTGGATTTGCTAGGGATATTCTCATGGAACACGGTATAGAGGAATGTGGTCACCGATGGTGACATTTTTCGGAATTACTTACTCATAAAAATGACGATGATTGAGGTTGCGCGTGCCACGTCCTAACTTCCATGTATTTTATGCGGATAGTGCAATTTTTTGGCTTGACACTCGAGATTTGTGCGGTTTCTGATAATGATTTATGACCCATCGACTGATATTCTTCCGTGACAAACATATCGACAAGCATTTGAAAAATTTGAAATAAATTTTTTTCAAGGTTTTATGACCGCCGAGTATTATCAGTTTACGTAAATGTGTGTATGTGTCTGCAAAAATGCGCGTACCTATAGAGAGACTCGAGTAGGTACATGAAAATGTAAACACATAACGTGGAATGGATGGAAATCGCCTANAACGTGTCTCTTTAACGCACCTTCATATTTCTTGGATTGTCGAGAGTAAAAAAAGGATTGTGACCGCAGCTGCAATAACGTATACTAAAAATCACGCACTTGAAGAAGCAAGCGAGAAAAAAGAGGAGAGAAGGAAAAAGTACTCCATTAGTCGTTAAAAAGGAGGAGAAGATTTTAAGAGCAGGCAAAAGGAAGAAATAGAGATGAGCGCTGGATTCCAGAAGGTGTAAATACTCTTGTATACGTGTATATAACCGGGCCTAATTGAATTATCCATCAACGTTAACGTTTTACTTTTTTGCTTTCTTTACTTTTTATTCTTTTTAAATACGCACATTCAAGATACAATTGAGTAGTACGCATAGTAGCTATAGTTGGATCGCGTAAAGATCTAATCTCTTTTTCTACATCTCTCTCTCTCTCTCTCTCTCTCTTTCTGATTTAGTGTTTTTTATGCTACTCGTTTTGCGAATGCTTTACACTCTTATCTTCATTTGCCCCTCGTTAGGGCAAATAATTTTCTCTTATTTTCTTGCGCAGCTAATAGAAGAAAAAAAGGAATCAAATGTACTTGCAGGATTCAGTGTACCTATGCACGTATAATATATCAAGGGAATATTGACGTGTGAAAGGTCAGACTAAGATGACGGTTAAGCTACAGCTTTGGCGATTTAGGGCAGTATCTTTTAAAACTTTCATTTAGCAAATATTAGTTGAAGCGATTGTAGGTTTTTTAATATTGGTAAAATACAATCACCGGTCATTTAAAAAAATTTCTTTTATAAATTAAAAAAGATTTTTTTTATTAAAAAAGAATGACCGGTGATTGGATATTACCAATATTAAAAAATCTACAATCGCTTCAACATATAGTATTTGCTAAATAAAAGTTTTAAATGATACTGCCATATAGGGGAAGATGGGATATTTTGAGAACGGGGTAAAATCAGAATTCAATGATAATTTTGGAACGAAAAGAGATAATCGAACCAAACTTGGGGGGCTTGTTCTAGATGTTAAATCCCTTTTTTCCCCCAAAACCTGGTTCATTTGCTGCTATACTCGATTTTTAAACGGCATTTTTTTTCTTCTTTCTTTTTTGTTGTTGAAAATTACGGACAAGAGTCACTAATGAAAGCTCTGAGCTCTCACATTTTAACAGAGCGCATTAGAATTGCGCACTATAGATAACTTTAAACTACAATTTCTAACGAATATTTTGCGCCCCCGACGGTTTCTCTAGCTTTATTCCTTGTTGAGATATTTGCATTTTAAAAAAATTCAAAAACGGGGTAAAACCAGAAATGCCATATTAAAGATAGGTAGCTGATTTTAACATGCAAATATCACGAATTTTCAATCCTCTATAACTTTGGATAGAATCAATATTCTTTAACGCGATAAAACTTAAACGAAAGCTTGATTTGGTACCTTTAATTTGAGTGATTATATAAGCATTTTGCTTTTTTCAAATTGAAACTACGATTAAAAGAGCTAGCTCATACATTTTATTTTTAAAGAGAAAAAATAGAAAAAAAGAAAAATTGGTGAATTTCAAAAAGGTGTACCTCGAAACCATTGCATCAAAAAACATCAGCGGGGGCTTATGCTTGGCATTTGATGTTGCGCCTTAATTCAGCGATTCTGGTTTTACCCCGCATAATTCTGGTTTTACCCCACCAAGCGGGGTAAGACCAGAAAAAAGTGTTGATACATATTTTAGGATAAAAATTGAACAATCACATCTAGCTAATCGGGACAAAGTGGATTTTGTAGCTAATGGTCTACCGATTAAAGTTTTTCTTGTACGAAATAAAAATATTAAAAAACCAAAAAGTTACAGTCAAAACAAAACCACTTTTCTCAAAATACCCCATCTTCCCCTATATCGCTAATGCTTAAGCTGTAGGTTAGCCGCAATTGTAGCCCGACCTTTTACATAGATAATAGGAGAAGGCTGTCTAGTATGGCCATCCATAGCTGTTTTGCCAATAACTTATGAGAGAAATAATCAATTTTTAATTATAAAATTGTTTTTTGTGTGTTTTGGCTACTTTTATGACATCAGAAAAAAAGATTTGTGACCTTATCTACATTTGAAATTTTTATATCAGGCTTTCTTGTAAAAGTAGGATTTTTGCGTTTCTCTAAAATTCAAACGATCACTAACCCAGGCAAAGAAAGAAAAAGAAAGATAGAAAAAACAGCAAAGTTTCATCCCTTCTCTCTCTCTCTCTCTCTCTCTCTCTCTCTCTCTCTCTCTCTTTTACTGCCTGACCCACATGAGCAGCACCTTCTGTTATAATACATTTTTATCCTCCATCTCCTTTCCCTGTTCGAGCACCACCTTCTCTCTCTGGAGTATCGAGAGAGGCGGGAGAGGGGGAGGGAGGGAGAGTGTTATGTTTTTGTACATATTATAAGATTACATTCGCGGCTCGATCTGGCCTCTTACCGTTTTTGCAGGGTTTCCCTTTTTTCCTTCTACCCCCTTCTTAACTTTCTGTCTCTTTCTTTTTTATTCGTGAAACGAAAGAGGATCATATATAATATATATATATA
>JAPYZE010005286.1:0-20790 GCA_030522805.1 Leptomastidea abnormis | reverse complement strand
TATATATATATATATATATATATATATATATATATATATATATATATTATCGATTGATCTTGATGAGTACAATCAATAAAAGTGCGGAGGTAATCGTTACGTGAAAGATTAAAATATTGTTTATAAAAATAATGGTATCAAATTGAGACAAGGAAAGAGAGGATTGATGATCCTGTTGCTTTTTTATTAGTCGATAATATTTAAATAGATTTAAGGTAAGTACAAGGAAAATAGTACCAATTGGAATATTATGGTATTCTTTTTTTTTTTATTTTAAGTATTTGTTTTATTACATTTACGGTGATATAGTACGAGCGATCGATTGCTTTTTATGTACTTTTTATTATATGTATGTGCGCTTATATTGTATGGTATAGTGCAGTGCTTGACATAATATAGACGAATATGGGAAATGTGTGTGAAGTATATAAGTAAATTCAAGGGATTATATTATATGGGTGTAAGTGTATTATGGGAGGGAATGAAAAAGTGGAAAATCGGTTGAATAATTTAAAACTATTGTCGTTTCAGTTGCGAGAGACCCACATAATATATTTCATTGTGTTTTTTATTATATTGTTTGTAAGTTTATATATTATTTATAGAATTTTTTTTTTTTTTTTGTAAATTTGATATTTTTTATTTTTGATGTTGTTAATGTACAAAATTTATTATGTATGTATAACGTGTGATTTATAAAAGGAAATTCAATTTATTTACAGTAATTTTAATACTGATTTAATTTATTTTTACATTAATTTAACAATTGATTTAATCTTTAAATACTTGAAAAATTGGGATTTCTAAAATGTGATTTACGATGATTAATTTTCATATTTTCTAACCATCAATATTTTTCCTTACAAGCTTGGATACATATATTTAAAGTAAATATAGCTCAAACCAAACAACACAATAAATTATCCGAAAAAGAGAGAGAGAGAGAGAGAGAGAGAAAACTTGCCATGAACATTAGGCTGCACGATATATAGCTGCTTGAAAATTGAAAATCAATTCAACGACGTTGTTCGCTCTCCCCTTCTTATGTACGTGTTGCAGACGTTCTATACAAAACAAAGAATGAAAAAAAAAAACATTATGTTGAAGTCGGACTTAATCCTGTAATTCAGAAATTTTTTGTATATACCAGTGATTTTTTTTTATGGAAATAATTTATGACAAAAAAAGCAAGACAAATTTAAGAATAGTTTAAATTAATTTTTTTTAAGGTAATAAAAAGTATTGGGCTTATTGTTATTGACATTGGAAAAAAAATAGAATTGCGATGGAGTAGATTCTCGAGCTAAAGTTTAATATATAAGTACGTGGTTTACAATATTGAATGATGGAACTGAATCGCTCGATTTATTTTATATGGAACACTTAAATTTTTTTTATGAGGCTTGTACCGATAGTAAGGTACTTGTATAGGAACTGGCAGCTTTTCAAGATAATTTTAAAACAAATTTTTATGCACTTTTTTACCATTTGATTTATATTTTTTTTTTATATTAGATATTTTGATATAAATTGTGTAAAAAAGAGATAAAAATTTTTGTTAATGCTTTGTTACAATTTTGAGCTTTGTTTTATTTAATTAGGTATAAAGTTTTGATAAAATTATTTCTCTAGCAAATATGTTGATACACTTGTATTTTGATTTAAAAAATTATATGGTATTAATAGAATATTAAAATTTATTATACGACATTATAGATATTATGATAATAATACATTTACCTTGAAAAGATTATTTTTATTTATTCTGCAAATATATTGATGTATTGATTAAATTCGTACTTGTAATTTGCGTAATTATAATTTTTATATTTTAAGATTTTTATTTCTGCTTATTTATTATAAAAAGAGATGCGAATCAATTTATTAAATATACAATGAAACTTTGTGTTTATTTACACGTTTTGATTTATTTTGATTATTGTGAATTTATATTTTGTATATTTGAAACTGTTATACAGGCAACAAAAGCTCGTATTCGTATTAATTACAAACATTTTAATTTTCATTTAAAAAAAAATTGTTTGCTTCGTTTCATTTTATAAAAATTCTATTATGTACAATAGTAATAATTTAAAAGTTAATTATTAAACAAAATTAATGTATATTATTTGTTTTTGTTAATTTATCTTACATCAATTCTTTAGAAAAAAATATTTAAAAAATTTTAATAAGTTTACCAAAAAATTAAATATTGTTTTAAATAATAAATAGATTGCTTTTCTATGACATATCATTTTTTTCCATTTTATTTTTTTTTTTTTTTGTCAAGAGCGATTGGTAGTGACATCTGAATCAAACAATAAGTAACTTTATTGTACGAGGCAACGATGAAAGATGAGTTAGTGAACATTGTTATTGACTCAAGATAAAAGCATTAAAAATAAAGTATTACATTTTTTTTTTTTAAACTGATGATCAAAGTCATGTGGTAAATTCTTATCTGTTATACATACATGTATACATACCAAGTATTTGTAAAATTTCCAATACGTTATGATTAATCATTTAAAATAGATTATGATAATATTATTTCTGTAATACTGTTCGTTAAAAAATCAAATTCGTAAAATAATTATTGTTTTTATTAAAAAATAAATTTGTAAACAAAAAAGATAATTATAACTTTAATTTAACTGAAAAAAATATATTAATATACTCCTTTATTAAAATATAAAAATACTGTTTGGTAATTATTTACAATAGAGAAGTAAATAAAGAAAAACACTATTAAAGCTTTTTCATATAATAAGTTCCTCAATTAAGTATAAATTTGTCGTTGAAAAAAAATAGTATTGTATTTTTCCTTGGCAAAAATACAATAAAAAAATTCAGAATAAAATATTAAAAAATTTTTATAAGTTTCAAATTAATAAAGATTAAAATTAAATAAACTCAACTTTTAAAAAATATTGTTCTTGTTGTTTTTTCTTAGTCTGCATAGCTAAAATAATTAAACATTTACAACAAATAATAACCCAATAATTAAGTTTGACATTAAATTATTAAAATTCTAAATACGTTCTCCTAATTCAATTTTTTGTAAAATAACTAATTTTACACTTTCAAAATCTATAAATTTTTTGTAAAAAAACTACCAAAATTTCAACTTCATTTAAAGCTTATCTATACATGTTTTTTGTCTTTTTCTTTTAAACAATTAACCACGCATTTTACGTAACATTATCGTGCTGTTAATATGTAGTACCTATACTTATTGCTTTCCCCACCAAAAAAACCAAAAAATTCGATTATATTGTCGTCTTGTTACATCCATGTATATAATATATATATATATATATATATATACGATCATCTTATCATCACTTCAAAATATCTCTATATCGATTTATTCCATTCGTACCAATACATTCGATAAAAACCTCTAAATATTGTTAACAATGCATTTATATCACTGTGATGTCTTTTTATATCCAAAAATATAAAATTGATAACAAAAATCAAAGCCCAAACTCTCGTTAACAAAAAAGCTTTTATAATGTAAAAAAAAATCGGTAAAAATCTATAACCATTACCATCTAGATAAAAAGGTCAGAAATAAAAAAACGAGCTAATGAACACATAATATATTATATAGTAGTACCACACCACAGAGATATTTGTGCGCGCGCGCATATATTCGTTCGCCAGAGTGTAAAATATCTCTTCCCCGGCGCTTTTTTTTTTTTTTTTAACGTCACAAGCGCGGGTGCTTGGATGAGAGATAGTGCGCGCATGTAAGTGTCTCGGGCACATACTGTATACAGACAGACTCGTTGTTGTTGCAGGCAGTCTACAGGTGCTTTTTAACACTCTCTCTCTCTCTAAGAGTGATAGCTTTTGCAATTGTGCTTCTGTAATTACGTGTATTATTGTTTTTTTTTTTTTTATTTTTATACACAGTGTTTAGTTGGTTAATTTATTAATTTTTTAATAATGGAGATGTCAAATTTAAATTTGTCTGCGCAATGCATCAAGTATCTGTTGTTTATACTGAATTTTCTTATGGTGGTAAGTATTTTATTTTGATTTTGATTATGGAAATTTTAAGGGTAGATTGGTAGAGTTACAATTGTGAAAATTTTGGATGAGGTTTTTTAGATAGAATTTTTGTTGGAATGTATGATTAAAAAAAAAAAATTTAGTTCAATTACATGCCGATGGTTATTGAGTCATATGTTGACATTCTTATATGTATAGGCATTTATACGATTTTATTTTTTTGGATAATGGAAAAATTATGCTAAATTTCAAGGTCTGAAGAAATACTTTCTTATCAAAAGTTTTTTTTTTATCAATCTTGTGATTATAAAAAAAATTATATTAGTTTATATCAATGCAACAATTTCAATTTCAATTCATTTCATTTTTGTGTAAGTGTGTATTGGAATAAATTATAAATTGAAAATTAAATTCAATCACTAAATGTTCATCATTGAAAGCTTAAAAACGAAATATACGTTATCGCACTTGATAATACAAAGAATATTTGAAAAACAAAAAATAAAGTTACAATTTTTTTTTAAGTCGAAAGAAAGAAAATTTAACGTTCTACAAAAATACTAGAATTTGCTAGAATAAAGGTTAAAAGGACAATAGAATTCGATTTTTTTTTCCTTATTTTTACTTTTAAATTTAGCTTATTGATTGAATGGCCAGGATGTTATGGAATTTTAATAATTTAGTGTGAACAGTGACTTTGTATAGTGAAAGTAAAAAAATCAATAATCGAACTTTACCTTTTTTTTTTCAAATAAATTAAAAATTGAATAAATAAATTTAAAAAAAAAACGTAAATTAATAATACTCCAATGATATCAGAAATTTATCTATCACACGTCAAGTCAACCATTATCAATATCCGACATATTATACAAAAGTGTAATGCAGATAAGAGTACAACTAGAGTCAGTAATACAAAAATGTCACCATATTGTGAAAAAAAAAAATTTTTTTAAATACTAAGATCAATGGGATAAGCAAATTTTACTTATGTTAAATTTTAAAAGTATTCGATTTGAATTTTACTAGCAGAAATACATTTGTAATCTTACTTCTTGTTTCCTCTGCTATCGCTACCGCAAGGTTTCTCGCATTAAGGTTGACAGTGATAAACAATTTCATGTGTAAACTATGAGAATTGAAATATAGCATGAAATATTTTTCAAATTTATACGTTATATTTATTAGATTAATAATTAATTTTCTTATAAAATAAATATTTATAAGATAATTCGAATACTAACAAATAAAATTTTTAAATTGTAGAATTATAAAATTATGTTAATAACTTTTAAAAAATTTGTAACTATCTATATTAATTAAAAAAAATTGGTATTAAATATTTTTTATTTTACAAAGCTTATAAATATATTACATTTAAATGTAATAATTTGACCATATATTTTAACACACATAGTAGTGAATAAGAAGTATTTATCTTTAAACTATAAGTTCAATTTTAAATTAATCTATTAATTATTAAAAACATCTTTTACAATTATTTTATTAATAAAAATTAATCAATAATTTGTTAAACAATAAACATTGCTCATTAAAGTAAAAATTCATGCATATTAAAACTTTTATTTTTTTTTTTAAACATAATTAATATATAAATAATTTAAAAAAAGAAATATGTATAATGTCACTTATACAGAAATTGTCAAAATAAAAAAAAAAAAAAAAAAAAATTCGCTGCGGACAGGATTCGAACCTGTGCGGGTAGAACCCAATGGATTTCAAGTCCATCTCCTTAACCGCTCGGACACCGCAGCTGTCGAAGACTAGCTCTGAAAAGCACGATATTAGCTCGATACAACGTATTAACACACCTGTCGCCTCATTTTTTATGAATACATTCAAGAAAAAACTAATTTCTTATCGATTTTCGTTTCTTAAACGTTAAATAATAATAATTTTAATGATTTGCATCATTTAAATAAATTATAAAAAATTTATCGTAATTTTGTTATTTTGCATAATTTTTTTTATTTTTAAAATGGTAAAAAATTAAAAAAAAATTTTAATTTACATAAAGTATTTAATTAATAAATGATGCAGGCATGCATAATAGATTTATTTAATAAATAAATCTATTATTTAGTATTTTTAATAATTGTTTATAAACATGACAATCTCGTAGAATTGAAATACCATACAACGTTACAGAGAAAATAATGTTAAATTTAACAATGAAAGACAATAAGTTTTCAATTCATTATTAAAAACAAAAAATACCATTTTCCAATATTTTTTTCCAACAATAACTCTAACTTTGCAATAAAAAACGTTAAAAATAAATTTAGATTACTATGTCATTCACCTCAATCATGCAGATGTATATATATGTATGTGCGGTATTAAAATTATTGAGGCCTAGAGTATTTTACAAAATCAAATAGAAGCAGAGCAAACGAAGCCAAAGTAGTGTGTCGTGGGTCACCTGTATACTGGACAAGTAAAAGCCATTAAAATATCTATGTAGAGAAGACTTACATTGAATAATGTTCCACAAAATTACATATGGATGCAGAAAAAATTGAAAAATGAATTATCATATTAAATATTTAACAGAAAATTTATTTTTAAATGAGTATATTTTAGTGTATTGGTATACAGAATAAACACTATCAAGATGAACTGAAATTTAGATGAATCATTTTTTCGGATTAATTAAAACTAATTATCTATAAACATGAATTTAAAATTGAAATAGAAAAGTATGATTTGTTTTAATGAAAATTCTGTCAAAAAAAGTCATTTATTCGATAAAAAATTGATATTAAAAATAACTTAAGCGTGTTAATAATTGAAATAAACAATAAAATACATTCTCTTTAAAAATTTTAATTATTATAAGACTAAATAGTTTTTAAACTTAAGTGCAAGGTAACATAAAAAAATTCATTAGGTAAAAACTAATATATTTTTTTTTTATGAAAATCTATTTAAAATTTGAGTATAAATTCATATATAAATTCATTTTTATTAAATATTATTAATTCAATAAACCAATCTATCAAAACTAATAATTGTTTTTTTATAATTTTTCAGATAACTGGTACCATCTTGATAGGAGTAGGATCTTCAACGCAAAGCAAATTCTTTGACTACAGTCATTTTCTTGACAATGACTTTTATTCAATTCCCACGCTTTTAATAATAGTCGGAATTATTATTTTCATCATTGCATTCTTCGGATGCTACGGTGCAATTAGAGAAAACTACTGTATGATCCTGACTGTAAGTTTTAATCAAATGCATCATATATAATTAAAACGAATCATAATTGTATTCACAAAATAAATAAAATAAATAAAAATCATTTTCTACATTTAAGTTTGCTGGTCTTATGGTGGTAATATTCTTCTTGGAATTATTTGCTGGTATTTACGGCTATGCATTACGCGGCAGTGCTACAGGTGTTATCCAGACCAAAATGCTTGATAGCATGAAAAATTACGCTCACCACAATTATACCGATGTAACCGAGCTTTGGGATTCACTCCAAGAGCAGGTATGTATAATTAATTTTTTTTTTTTAAGTCTTATTCGTTACTCACTAGAGGTGTTGTACATTAAAAAAAAAAAATATATATTATTGAAATTTTTGTGATTTACAATTTCATCAAATGAAAATTGGGATATCTTATGTCAAAATTGAAAAACACTTTTTTAAGCTGTGATATTTCATATAGTTACGCTCAAAATATTTCCAATTTTTTTTTTTGAATTTTCACATTGATTAAAAGTTTTTTTATCTGCTTATACACTAATTTACATCGCCTCACGTGACATTCTCGTATTTTTTTTTTAATTTTGACCAATTAAGAATTAGAATAAAATAAAAAAAAATTAATTTATCAAATTCCATTTTTTATCATTATATATTTACCTTTTCACCAATGTAATAATTTAACAGTTCACATGCTGTGGTACATCGAAACCTGACGATTGGATCAATTCTTGGAACACCACAACTTGGAACACGACACAACACAAAGAGTGGTATGATAAAAAATACCTGCCATACAGCTGCTGCAAAATTCCACATGGTACAGTTGGCGTTTACAATTGTATTATTGAAGCCGATGAAAAAAAACAGCATTATTATAATCAAGGATGTCTAGATGAAGTATCAAACTTTATTAAATCACATGCTTTGTCACTTGGTGGTGCGGGAGTTGGTATTGCATTCTGTCAGGTAAGTTTTGCGAATCGATTGATTTCTTTTTTTAATTTAAAAAATAATAAATATGTTTTTGTTTTAGCTATTGGGTATTGGATTTGCACTTTTCTTGGCGAAAACTATTAAGAAAAGCTACTTGAATATGTAACTGCATGTCTGATGAAAGAATCGTGGAGAAATTAATTCAATTATAATCGAGTGTTAAGAGTGACCATTTTTTCTTATAATTAATAAGATTTTTCTTTATTGTGTTAGAATTTTGAATTATTGATAGAATAATATATGTTTGTATTAATTATAACGGTTGCGTATACGCTTTTCGTAATGTTTTGAAATTTTACTGTGTTGTGAAACGATTAAAATTTGGCTTTTTTTTTTCTTTGATTGATATAAAAACAAGTAAATTTTCATTAGTCAAGTTACAGTTTTCAATAGAACATTTCACCATTATTTCTAATCTAAGTAACTTACAAATTGATAAACTCGGATGAGTCATTTTAAAGTTATAAAAAAAAAAAAAAATATTAATGTGTGAATTTTTTTTTCCTAACGTTATAATCGTATTACAATCATAATTTTAGAGTGATATAAAATGAAAGTATTTAAAAAAAAAAAAAGAATTGAAATATTGTGTGTTCCATATTTTGCACGTAATTTTAAAATGTGATTTTTAAATCAAATTTTTTAAATATTATACTATTGATAAATTTGTGCATCTTCCATTTTTCGATGAAAAATTCGTTTATGAAAAATTCTAGTAATTTTTGTGTGATTTGAAAAAAAAAAATAAATAAAAAATTGTATTCAAAATTGCACAAGATCATTTAATTTTTTGTATGATGTTTAAAATAACGAATAAACAATTAAATGATTGTTGAAGCTGTTTTTTTTTCATGATAATTATTTCAATGTATTTTAGAAGAAAAAACTTCATATAACATTTATTAAAGAACAAATATTTCAATATCGATTCCACGAGTCGAAGAGAAAAAGAGAGAAAAAGAGATAAGCTACTCTTGAAAGTGCCAAGTAAGTATAAAGATTAATATCAACTGATATCAATACTAAAATCCCACGTTATAATTACAATTGATAAAGCTTACACACATATATTTTATTGGAAATTTTTATCAATTTTTTTTTTATATACCATGAACATTTTAACGGAAAAACATATACGTTTTAAAATTTCCTCAACCATATATACAAATTTCCTTAATTTTAAATCAAACATCTCATTGTTAAACTCACATAATTGTAGGTATATACTTATTCATCATATTTGTCGCGTATAAATGTAACCTATTTAAAAACGACCTTGAAAGAGGTTTGTAACAAGACAATCTATATATCTTTGAAAATCCAACGATACACACAAAAATCGTAAATTTTAAAATCTACGCGGTTTCTTATCATGTAAGCAACTCGTATACAATGTATTATAATGAAAATGTAAATATAGAATTTGAAATCGTTATATTTTGAAATATCGTCAATAAAATAGATTGAGAAATATAATAAGAAGCGTACGTTTTATCGATTAACTTTCAGAAAATGATAATAAATACCGATGATAATGGTTTACAGAGATAATAAAAAAAAAGAAAAAAATTTATCGATCGTTAAAATCAATCTATACGTATATATATTTATAAATATATTTTTTAGTTTCTATCAAACATATCGACATTCATACTGTAAGTTAAATATTTTACGAGAACCTTCTAAAAATTCTTCTTCAAGAGTCAGTAAAATTTAAATGATTGGAATTTACAATGTTTTGAAAATCGGTTGAACGAAAAGAAAAACAAAATAATAGAGAAGAATTATAATATAGCTAACAAGTTTATATATATACATTCACACAATAACATGGTTAATAACAATATATGTAATACCTCAAACTTACATATTGTGTAAAAATCTCTTATCACGAAATTTCGAATATAATATATAGAGTAACTAAAAGCAAACAATCTCGAAATACCATCGTAAAAAAAATAAATAAATTATCGGAAATCGGTTTGAAATCAATCACCAAACTTCTCTATTATACATACATACAAAATTGGTAAAAATATACACCAATATCGTTAAAGATTCCAGCTCTTCTCTCATCCACATTATAAATAAAATTCAAACATTGTTATACATATAATATGAGTATAAAAAGCGAGGTTGCACGCAAAAAATAAAAAAAAAAAAACTATATCGCACATATATACGCAGCACCTGTACAAAGCTACACCCACCCACACCCACATGTATATATAATATGTAGAAAAAGAGAAAAAAAAAAAGATCGAGGCTGACGTGTGACGTGAAACACACTCGCGAGTTAGTCTGCGAACACTTTATCGCATATACATATACATAAAGACACATACATACACAATACAGAAAAGAGAGAGAGAGAGAGAGAAAGATAAGCAAAGCTTGTTATATATCGTAAATGTGTATTGTATGTATACGTATATTATTGTATTGTATTTGTATGTATATGTGTGGGTGTGTATGTGCACACGCAGAAAACCACGCTATAGCCTCTGACTGCTGACAGAGTTGGCTGGTATTAGATATATAGTATAGGTGTTACAGTCGCGAGTAAGAGAGAGAGCTGGAATCGTGTGTAAGATATACGTATACATATCATATATACCTACGTATTGTACAAGTACAACATAATACAATATAGCGTGTGTGCACATAAGAGCATCAAAAGAGAGAAGAGAAGCGCGACTCTTTGAAGGCGCGCGCATTTATATATAGGTAGTTGAGCCGCGCTGCTAAGCGTCTTCGGACGCGCAAAAAAAAGAGCAGCAGCTTTTTTACTTATACGTAAGTTGGTTAAAATTTTTTTTTTTTATTTAATTTATTGTGAGTACCGATTTTTGATTTGTTATATTTTTTTACTTTTGTGTTGTAGCTGTTTGAACAAAAAAAGGGTGTGAATATAAAAAAGAAGGAGGAGAAATGGCGGCGACTCACCTTGATCTCGGAATGCAGTGCATTAAATATTTGCTATGTGCTGTTAATTTCCTGTTTGTGGTTGGTATTTATTTTTTTTTATTTGGTTTTGTGTGAACCGATTTATTTTTGGTTTATCGATCGTGACGTTAAATATTCCTCAAGAAAAGTTTTTAGATAATTTAAATTTACGTCAAGAGAGAAAAAAGGGCTTGTATTGTTGTTGTTGTTGTTGTTATATTATATTTTGTTTTACGTAATCTATATTACGATAAGAGATTTGTTATATTTCGGTGCTTGTAAAGAATAAGGTATTGCGTCAATGAGGTTATTATTGTATATACGATTTATAACCAAAGTATGTTAGAACATTGACTTTTGTAAAGTTGAATGTAAATTTTTTTCTTTTTTATTAGAGCATGCATTGTTTACGATGATAGTTTGCTTTTTTTTTTTTTAATTATAGAAAATAACAAGGTAAAAATAAATAAATAAATATTTACTAATTTTCATAAAACAAATAGTTAAGATAGAATGTATATTAATTATTTAAAATTATTTATTTTGTTTTTTTAATTTTACGTTTCTAAGCTTCGTTAATTTTCAAACTAATCAATAGCTTTTTTTTTACGATAACGATGACAATTGTTACATTAGGTGACGCAACAAATATTTTAGAAAATTTTTATAAAAATACATTCGTGAATAATTTTTATTTCGTAGAAACATATTCTTTATCATCAACAAGATCATGTGTATGAGTTGACGCATCTATATATCTTTACGGCATGGTTTTATTATATAGCGATATAGGATTTTAACCGATAAAATACCAACAAAAAAAATTAAAAAGAAAAACGTTAATTGACCTTAATTTACACAAAAAAGTATTTATATACGTTAGGCTATTAGTGATAAAAAAAAAACTTAATTACATGTCCTAAGCGTGATAAAAAAAAATTGAATAAGTCGGATATCTTTTGCTTGATAAGAATTCCGTAGTTGAATATTGTAGGTATATGCTTCAAATACATTATTTATAATTTTACTCTGAAACTAAATTGTATAATACTAAAAGAAGAAAAAAAGATTATCGTAAATTTTTCACATAATGTGTTGAAAAAATACTTGGTAAACTACTTTACTTTGTTTTTTTTTTTAATTTGTTGGTATTTGTAAAATACATAAGAATTTATGTTGATACATTGAATTCACACTGATGGATAGCTTTGTTTAAAAAAAAAGAAATTACATTTTTATCACAACAATAGAAAAAAAATTGTTTTAAAAAAACTTGAAAAATCGATACATCGAAACTTTAAACTATACTCATGCTATTCAATCAAACATTTATTAAAGCAAAAAAAAATTTTCAATTAAAAAAAAGAAAAAACCAACTTTTGTCATTTCTTATAACCGCAAAACAATATTTTCAAAGAAAATACCCAGTATACGACGCAAACGATACAAAAATAAAAAAAAAAATAAAAAATCCTTATCAGGAAATCGCGATAGCCTATATACAAAAAAAAAGGAAAGAAAAAATGAAATACATGCCAAGAACAAGTGAAAACTAACAAAATCACACCGGTTTTCCCCATTACCAATTTTTCTTTTCTTTTCTTTTACTTTTATTTTATCTCACTTGACAATTTTATTATTCGCTTATCACCAAACAACATATAGGTATACAACGACAACCAAGATCAAGCAAAAAATAAAATTCATTCTATACTCCGTGATCAAACGAGAAACTATATATTATGACATATAAAATGTAGCTATACGTATCCTAACTTAGTTTGAACGTAATGAATTTCTTTTTTAACAATAAAACTAAGAGCAACAAAGCCAAGCCATTTTATCGTCGTTATCTTTATGATTAACGTTCGCTTATAAGCTATGACGTTTAAATCCATGAATACACACATACGCAATATATTGTATGTATGTACTTTTTGGTAATATAGTCCTTTAGCGTTTATATATTGAATAGAGTAAAAAAAAAAACTAGAAAGCACCATTGAAAAATCGGTGAATCATTGGTATGAAGATAATCTATTGATCTTTCTTTTAATTTTTATTTTTAAACTTTTTTTCCTATCATTCTTAAAAAATAAAACGTATTACATTTTATCAACGAAAGAAAGAAAGAGAGATAAATGACGTTTCAGGTGCGTGAACTTTTTTTTTATGTATGTATGTACACATATAATATACTCGGACACGTGATTATTATGAGCTTATATAAATAAAAAAAAAAAAAAATTGTTCTCCAAATAATCTTTCTTTAATTCAATCTCGCGAGCTAAAGTAATTTCTAATTCAAGCGATTATTCTATTTTTTTCACTTTTTTACTCTTACAAATATAGAATGAAATTCAACGCAAATATATAACTAAATAATTCAAAGCTCAGGAACTATTATCCTCGTAAAAGAGCACGAAATCGACTATCTCACACATACCTACATATACACATATATCTAATATCACGTAGTAAACGTGTTCACAAACTAAGAAATCTAATTGAGAATAAATGAAAATCTTATTAGGTTTATTTTTTCCCTTAACTCGAATATATCTGAAGTACATTTAGAGGATATACCACTTTATTTATAAACATAAACGAATAAATCTTTTATTGTATACCGATTCTCCAATGAATTACATAACAATTCCAACTTTATAAATAAACCATTTCACTCATCCTACAAAACGATAAAAAAAAAAAAATCAAAAAAATTAATCTTTCATTATTTTCTCCACACAGTTAACCGGAGTTATGATAGTTTCCGTCGGCACAACAATCTACGCAGTCTACGATGATTTTTCACATTTCTTAGATTCAAGTTACTTTTCACCAGCAACCTTACTTATAATTGTGGGAGCATTTATTTTCGTCATCGCTTTCTTTGGATGCTGTGGAGCAATTAAAGAATCAACCTGTATGGTATTAACGGTAAGTAAAAAAAAAAAAAAAATATAAAAAATCGATAATTTTTTTTCTTCCATTTTTAATTGTTTTTTTTTTATTATTTAGTTTGCAGTATCCTTGACACTGGTATTGATATTAGAGTTCGTGGCTTCAAGTGCATCCTATGCTCTTCAGGACAATATTATCGATTTGCTCAATGACAAGATCAACAGTACGATGCATCAGTATGAGACTAGTAGCGAGGCTAAAACATCAATTAATTTTCTACAGTCTAGGGTATAGTAAAATAAATAATTATAATTATTATAAATATTTTATTTTAAACATATATTAAAATTTATTTTTTTTTTTTTACAGTTACACTGCTGTGGTTTTAATGGACCAAACGATTGGACCGACATATTAACGAATAAAAGCGAAGGCTTTAAAGTACCAGATTCATGTTGCAATCAATATGTATTGGTTGCCGGTGATGCACCGTGTTCTGAATTATTTATGCGTGGATGTTATCATAGCCTATCACTTGTTGTTAATCGTAGTGCTTTGTATCTTATTACCGGAGCTACTATGATCGCACTTATTCAGGTATATGTTTAAAATAAAATATAAAAAAAAATATATATTAATTTTAAATCTCATGATAAAATAATTTATTTTATTTATTTTTTAGCTGGCTGGTATATTATTTGCATGTATGTTGGGCAGAGCAATAAGGAGACAGAAAACAGAACGCGAACGACGTAGATGGCAAATGCGTGAGAGTTTGCTAAGTGGTTATGAACCACTTGGTAAGACAGATCCATTTACCACCTTTCCTGTTGTTTATATGAAAAGCGATGATTTTCATTCAGCTCAACAGGCTACCTAAGATATTGAAAAATAATATTAAGATGTCTATAGATATGTTTTCTTGAAGAAATGAACAATTTTTTTTTTTTATTTATTTGCAATAGTTTGTTGTTTTGTAAACTTGAAGTTATTTACTATTTCAATTTTATTGTGAGAAATTAATGTGACAAAAGCAAAGTTTTTTTTAATTTTATTGATGAAAAATAGAATGTGAAAGCTGGTCTCTTGAAAATTATATACTTTTATTATGAATTTGATGGATTAAACAATACAAAAAATAAGAAAAAAAAATCATAATAATATAAATTTTGACTTTATAATAGTGAGTGATAACTTTATTGTATACCACTGTGTATTTAAAATTTACATAAAGATGAAATATTTTTATACGTTACACGATGTGTCGTGTGTAAGTTGTTTTATGGGAGGTATGTTAAATAATAATATGTAATCCACACTAAATCTGTGTGATTTGTTTTCCTTCGTTTTGTTATTATCGTTAGAGTTTATGTACTTTAATTTTAGAAAACTGTTTGTATTATTATTATTATTTGCATAAAATAAGTATTATTTGTTAATTGAACCTTGTTACAATTTTTTTTTTTTTTTTAAATTGATGATACGATATTTTCTTACTATTAAATTTAACGATGATTCATAAAAAAGTTATGCTAAAATAAGTGACTAATCATTGATTTTTTTTCTTTTCAAATTTCATGTAAGCTGTACAAATATTAATTAGTAAAGTGTTGAAAACGATTTTAAAATTTTAAGGTACGTACAGACATTTCATAATTTAAACATGATAAGATTTACATTGAATTTTGAGCAAGATCGCGTAATCAACCTAAATTTTTCAAAACTACACATGAAAAATAATCGATTAACTTGCATATTGTATGACTAATCTATGCTTACCGATTTCATTGTTACCAAAAGTCAAATTTTTAATAAAGTACAAAAATTTTAAATATTTAATAAAATTATTTTTATATCACTTTTCCCAATTCCTCCTTTTCCATAAATCAAAAAAAATATATTTGTTTATTTCCATACCCTTACGGACAAAACACTTTATCGCTCAGTAATTTTTTTTTTTTTCTTTAAATGAAATCAAATATAAGAAAAAATTTAAAAAATTAACTCCTGCAAATTATTTACAAAATCATCTCCTAAAAAAGTTTCAAGCTAGTTAAATATCAATTTTCATTGATCATTTTATTTCTCACAACATAATTGCTCAGCTATTATCTACAAAATACGCGAGGGGATTGAAATAGCAACGACAAGCTTTAGTTATCGAATATAATTATAAAAAATGATATCAATGTATATCGACGTTTTAGATGATATCAGCACACATTTAAGACATATCGCTTCGACAATAAGTGATAAGGCATATAGTCAGGTTGGTACAATTGTGACAGTTTTGTTAGCGTTTATACATACATCTTACGTGTATACAGACTTTGAAACTACGTCGTAAAAAATATACTCTTATTTTTACTTGTAATTTAGGTTTAATTGGATTTAAATTTAAAAAAATAATAATAAATAGGTGGTGAACGAAAATAAAAAGGAAAAATCATGGCTTCTAAAGATTATGACATAGGATTGCAATGCATCAAGTATTTGTTGTTCAGTGTTAATTCCTTATTTGTGGTTAGTATTCTAATAAATTATAATTACTTTGATAAATTATATTTCTTTGTATTAAATCGTTTTCAAATTTCGAATTTATTAATTGACATGAAAAGATTTTAATGCTTAAAAAATTAATGTAAATTATAATGGACGATGAATAATGATAAAAATTCTAATATATTTTTCTTTGTTGCGATAAAAGCAATTCATTATTACGTAGTTGTATGAGTCATAAATGTCAAATGTTTAACGTTGACGATAATTTTGAAATATTTTGAAAAAATTAAACAAAATGTAAAATATATAAGATGAATTTTCAAGAATTGCACTTTTATTAAAAATTAATAAAAATAAAATTTTTTACAAAAATTTTATTCGCGATAATGAATAAAAAAAACAAAAATTTACAAACCATATATAATCGACCAATAAAACAAAACTTATCTTTGACATACGATGATTTTTCAAAATTTCTCGACTCGAGCTATTTTTCACCAGCCAGACTCCTCATAATCATAGGCACACTAATTTTTATAATTGCCGTTTTTGGTGCCTGTGGTGCCATTAAAGAATCAACCTGTATGGTTTTAGTGGTTTGTATATCTCAATTGTATTCCCAATTAGAATTTACGAATATTTTCTTAATTTATAAACATAAAAAATTGATCAAATGAAATATTACATATCCTGATTACAGTTCGCGGTCTCACTGATTATGATACTATTCCTGGAATTTTCGGTAGCCTTAACATCTTATGCCTTCCGGGATAGAATAATTAGTGCAGTTGACGCCCGGATTAATCGTACAATGCACGAATACGAAACTAATACAGAAGCTCGACAAGCTATTGATTACCTTCAATCTAACGTAAGAATATAGCTATATGAGGTTAAACCTGTTTGATTTTTTTATTTATTCCTTTTTAATTTTAATTAAAAGATGTACTGTTGCGGTTACAATGGACCAAATGATTGGGCTGGTATTTTAAAGAACGATACCAACACTTACCATGTGCCAGACTCCTGCTGTAATGAACGTGGACGTAATGTCAGCTGCGGTGTCATTTACCCCACTGGATGCCACGACGATCTTGTATATCTCGTCAATCGTAGTGCTCTTTATGTAATTACCGGTGCAATTGTCGTTATGACTTTACAGGTAATTATTTATGTTTTCTACTTACTTACAATTACTCATTTGTATACAAGCTATTGCAATAATCATTTTAAATTTTTAATAGTTTACTGGAATTGTGTTTGCCTGTATACTTGGTCGCTCAATAAGATATCATAAGACAATGAGGGAAATGAGACGCTGGAGAAGTCAAGTACCTGCACCTAATGAACCTAGCGAACCTTTTCAGAGATCACCATCTTCTCAGCTCCATATGTTTATGTAGAATAAATATATATAAAAAGGACTTTTTTTTCAATCCTACTGTATATCGGTATAATTTTTATGTTGGGAAACGCGTATAATTATTTTTTTTTTATTAAAAAAATATTTTGGTGATAATAATTAAATTATTTATTATAAAAAGTTCTTTTGAAAAATAAAATTATTAATATAATTCAGAGCTTTGGAAGAAATCTCTATAATTTGCACTTTCTACCTAGAATTTCATGAAAAAAATCCATTTCATAATATAAAAACAAAGCATCAATTTAAATTTTGAATGTCAATACCTACAGAGAAGTTATTTTAAAAATTGATTTAATTTTGCTTATCAATTTATTTATCTTAATAGAAATTCAATTATCTTGATTCTAAATTTCTATAGAAGTATTTCAATAAAATTATGTAAACAAACGAATAATAACAAGATAAATATTAAACGTATCTATTAGACCGGGAATTTAAATAAAATCAAAGTATCAAAACAGACTCAAGTCGCTAAATTTTGTTATATTAAATTAATAAATTACATCCGAGATTATTTGAATAATGTTGAATAATTATTAGAAATTAATATTTTGTCAAATTAATAATTTAGAACAGTATAAGTAGAAAAATTAAGGGTGTGGTTGAAATTAGTGAAATTAGAGAAAAAAATTTTAATGTCAACGATTTTTACATTTATTCACTTATTGCATACATTGTCAAATTGACGCTGAAAAACATTCTTTTTGAAATTGATTATCGTTGAACAAATATTTTAAATGATCGCAAAAATTTAAATCATTTCTACACGTGAATTTTCTTTTTTTTGGTGCAAGTTTTTAAACAAACAAATTATCTCAAATACAAAATTACGTGAAAAACGATGATACTTTTTGAATGATATTAAGTTTTGGTCAACAAATTTTTCAATTAGAATTTATCAAATCGAAATTTTGAAGAAAAAAAAAGTAGATAAGAAAATTTTCAAAAATTGTAAACGCAATTATATAAAGCGTTTAAAGAACTAAAATACCAAGAATTTTATGTTAAAGCGAAAAACCGTTGGGCGCGCGCAAAATTTCTAAGAATTCTATTCGGATTGTAAATATACGCACGCATGAATTGTATACAAAGTAAACACGTTTAAACAGGCTTCGCCAAAAACAAATGAATTCTTAATTTTTTACATATATAGCAGCTAATTTTAAAACATATGTTTTAATTACAACATACAAAAATAACGGATTTTTAACGTCGTAAATACTAATATAAAAAAAATTAAGAATTAAGATATATAAAAAAGCTTATGAAAAATAAGTGCGATAACTCGGATCAACGATATAATAAACGCACTGATCAAAAAAAAAAAAAAAAAATGAAAAATGTTCTTTTTAATTAAATTGTCCAAGTAATCTTCACTATCACACACGAAAAAAATAACATCCTTACTCTTTAGGTTGCTTCTTCTTTCTACTCTTAGGCTTTCCGGTCGGCAGCAGAACAGGTTGGATGTACGGGAAAACACCACCTTGAGCAATGGTCACATGGCGAAGCAATTCATTGAGCTCGTCGTCGTTCTTGATCGCCAGGAGCAGATGTCTCGGGATGATGTTGACGCGTTTGTTGTCGCGTGCTGCGTTACCTCCGAGCTCCAGGATCTCAGCCGTGAGGTACTCAAGGACGGCTGCCATGTAGACCGATGCACCAGTGCCAATATGCTTAGCGTATTGTCCTTTACGCATGTATCGCCGGAAACGCGCCACGGGGAAGACGAGGCCAGCTTTTTTAGACTGGGTCGATCTCTTCTTTCTCAACTCGGCTTGTACTTCCCGTGATCGTGGCATCCTGATGCTGCTGCTTTTTCTTCTTTTAACACTTTTTAGATTTAAGTAAACTAAATATACTTTAGAATACTTAGACTCGGTCGGATCAAGCGTACAAACGAGATTGATACTTGATTTAGAAAAACCTTACAGTCGTTCACAAGAATTACTTACAACCGAGTTCGGGCCGATCAAGGCAAGAAGTGACTCGTTTCGAGAAAATCGCGAGAGAGACGATGCGCTCTTGCTGTCCTGTCCCCCACTGATTTTTCGGGCTGGTTGAAACGCGGGAAGGAGAAGACATCAGCCAATCACAGTCAGCGGCTCCCTTCTTGTAGCGACCGGCTAGGCGGCGTTTTAGCCTATGAGCGCGAAGCAACTCTCAGAGTCTGTCCGAAAGTGGTTTCGAACGTATCACGAGGTACATATATTTTCTGTTTAGCAGAGAGTAACTGACTATTTGCTTTCAAGCGACGTTAGATTGTTGTACTTATATAAACAACTCGGAAAAAAATTAGAAAAAAAAAAAAAAAAAAAAAAAAGTAAAAAGGAAAAATGGCTCGCAAGAATAAAAAGTCACCCGAAACATCGACTAATACCCGAAAATCGCCTAGAAGCAGTAAGGATAACGATAGCAAGAATGGCCAAGTTATTAGCAACGGACAGGTGCAGGAGAAAACGAAAGAAGTTGTGAAGAAACGCAAGATGAAGCAAAAATCTCCAAGGAGTTACAAGATTTTCATCTATCGAGTGCTTCGCCAGATTTACACCGATATCACTATTGGTAAAAAGGCAATGGATGTCATGGATTGCTTTATGAACGACATTTTTCAAAGAATTGCTGTGGAAGCTGGACATCTTGCTAGGCGAAACAAACGAACGACGTTGATTACGAGGGATATTGCTGCTGCTACCAAATTAATGCTTACTGGTGAACTTGCTGAACATGCGGCTCAAGTTGGTAATCGAGCTGTTGTGAA
>JAPYZE010005279.1:0-11230 GCA_030522805.1 Leptomastidea abnormis | reverse complement strand
CAAAGTGGATTTTGTAGCTGAAGGGCATACCTTTAAGACCCTTTTTGTCCGGAATGAAAATGTTGAATATAAAAAAAGTTACAGACGATAGAAAAAAAATTGCAATCTCGCCCCGGTCTCCCCTATATATATATATATATATTAAGGTCCGGTTTGTTTCTCGATTTCTGCTTTAAATAATTACTTCTGATCATCAAAAGCACCATAATCTGTATAACAAATAATAAAATACTTTTATCAATCATATCGTTCATTCGCATGGCAAATTTTATTAAAATTAAAATGTATTTAAAAGAGATTGAATATGCGTTTATCACATAATATAAGTACTTATCTTGTATCTGACAGTTGATGAACCTTTGTTTTTTCGTCAAATGAGTACACATGTGTAATACAGAGGATGAAATACTTTGACAAACTTTAAAGCAACGTAGCAGCAGCCCTAGCATATAGTATACAGCTGGGGGACCTATTAAAGTAATTAATTCGAATCGTGCACGCACGTACCTATACGTATACGTACGCACGCAGCAGCAACAGCCATATCAAAAAATTTCGATCTTAAAAATCTATTGCTTTCATGCACATACATCAATGGCAGAGGAGGTGGTGGTGGTGCTATTATAATGAAAACATGTCAAACAAAAAGGCCCATAAAACACGCGAAATCCATTCGTTTAATTAAATCGGCTCTCGACAAAGACATAATCAATATTGTGTTATTTCCAAGCTACCCGAGATAAAATCACTTTGTCCGACATCTAACCCCCTATCCCCCCCACCCCTCCACCATATCCCTTCTGCTTGCTGCTGTGTTTACCCTCCACTCTCATTAAGCGTCCAAAGAGCCCCCAGGAGTGAATGAAAAAAAAAAAAAAAAATCATCCGTCCCGATAATCCGGAAGTGAATTTGCATATGATTTGACGAAAATGTATTTAATATGTATTTGTATACACGTTTATTCAAAGAGCAAGCGTTAAAATGAAAAATTAATTGTCTCCCAATCATATATGATATATATACCCTTCTGATCGCGACTTATGTGTTGTGCAAAAATCACCATCTCCCAATTTGTACGTCCTCAAAGCTGTAATTGTAGACTCATGAAAAAATGTGTTTGACGTTGTTTGTTCTTTGATTTGATTCGTCTGAAGTAAACGCATGTATAGGAAAAATAATTCAAAAATACACATTAATTTTAAAGATACGTCAGTGTAAGTTTTTTACGAAAAACGATTAAAAAAAAAAGAAATATAGTATCTTCATTTAAAGAATGTGATTCAAAAATATTTATTTTACATCAGCTGAACGAAAGTATCATGCGTTTTAAATCAACACACAGCGAGATAAGAAATGATTTTTATTTTGCAACGCGATACTAGACAAGCGATACTGGACGATATTTATTTCACCTTGGCCTTTCTATTCAGTTACTCCTTATTTCTTACTTTTATTTCTCTCACAGTTGCTACAGTCATAAAAGGAAATTCAAAGTTTTACGGAAACACACACACATATATATACATACACGCTTTCTCGGATAAAATCGCGAGGTGAATGAAAAACGCCGAAGATCGCGAGCTACAGAAACAACTTTCTCTTCGGGTCGCAAAGTAGCCGCAGGGGGGAGAATGAAGAAGAAGAAAAAGAAAAAGACGAAGGCTGTTGCTATTGCTGCTGTGGTGGCGGTACCTAAGGTTACGCTGCATATCTATCCGGATGTAAACATATTTCCCGGCGGATGTTTGTATTCTATTTGGACGAACAACACTCGCCGACCCTCTTTCTTCTACTCACTCCTTCATCTTGGCAGCATTTCTCCTCTCCTTCCTTCTTTCTCTTTCTCTTCTATTTTCTTACCTTTAAATTCTTTTTCTTTCGATATTTACAAATTTTTTGTTCTTTTTTTTTTTCTTTTTTTTTTTTTTTTTGTTCACTTTCAAATATTAAATCGGATTACGTTTGTATTCTCTTCGGGACTCAGTCGCAACTTGTTGGCACATAAGCGCCCGCCCGTTTGCTCACGTGTATAAAGGGCTCACATTTATAAATGTCTCTTTTACCGTAACGTTCGTGATTGTAAAATATTTGACTGTGAGGTTATTACAAAGTTTTTTGGTTAATGTAAAGTCACTCAATTATTAAAGCAAAAAAAAAAAAAATAAAAGTACGTCATTGACTTGACGATAATTATTGATAGGAAAATTTATATTTATACGCGCATCCTTAATTTATCACGCTCCCAACACTTAATGGGATTATAAAAACGGCATTTTATCGATTTTTCACAACATTTTATCCTCCCCACACATGGGCCGTTAAAAATAAAAGGACCGTTAATATTTATAGCCGGAATGACATACAGCCATAAATATTCGTCTGAAGGAAATAAATCAATTCATACACTCGATATATATTCGAGTAAAAAAAAAATACACAAAAAAAAAATGTAAAAAAAAAAATCTTTGACGTGGACCATCGTTTTTCGATCAGTGAAGAATAACGGCGTGAAAGTAAAGTTGTTGTCAAAACAGAGTCAAAAAATTTCTTTGTAACAAACTTATAAGAACTTGTAAGTTATTTTACAATATTCTTTCTTTGAAAAAATTTTACTGTTTCAACTGCCAACTTGCTTGCCTCGTTGCCACTTTTTCACTTGAATTTTACATTTGCCTCTCGCTTATATGTATATGTGTATATGTATGTATTCTAACTGAATGTAGAAAGAGATATTTCAATACTGAAAAGTCTGCAAACACATTCGCAGAGAAGCGGAAAAAAATATAAAAAAAAAAAAAATCTACACAGAAAAGATGCACATCGGCTATATGTTTATTTGAATTCGTCTAGGCAGGCACGTACGAGCCGCTCCGCCTCTCCTCCATTTCTTTCGTCTTCTTCTTCTTCTTATTTCCTGCAATTCTCTATGCAACCCACCCTTCTTCCTCTTTCTTCTTTTTTTTTTTTTTTCTACAGCCGCTTTCTATTACAGGATGTGTATGCATTGGCACTTCAGAACAAGTTTGCGCTCTGTTTTCCAAGTCAAAAATTGTTAGCTTAGCTCATCTAGCATGAATGAATGAATGAATTCATGAATGAATGATCATTAAATATCATTTTTATTTGTGTATGTACATTTTTTATAAACTATAGAAAGAATTACCTCGTCAACTTTGAATTAAAAAATAATGTTTTTACGCACGTGAACGGAATTACTATTCTAATTTCTCATTTTAGTTTTGATATATTCTTTCTTCGATGAATTTTAATTTTTAACTTATATAAAACAGTCAAACAAATAAAATGTTTTCAGCTCGTATTTGATTGTTCAAATAAAACAAACAACTAAACTTGCAGGCGTGTCATTTCAATATACCTATAAGCAACAAACACACACACACACACACACACAAACACACAATATCAATCGGGACGAAATTATCGAGTTTCAATTATTTCCCCTCGCGGGCGCTCGTGTGTACTTACACACACTTTTTTTTGTTATTTCAGCGTCGTATACCACCCGCTGTCGGAGCGAAGGCCTTTCTTTCCCCACTCTTCCTATTAATTTTGCTTGATCCCCGAAGCGTGTGTGTGTGTGTGTGTTTTTATGTGTGGGTGTATGTGCAAGATGAGACTTACGAGTTTCATTAAATCCGTTATACGTTACGAGGCTCATATCTGACCTATAATTTTACTTTACCTGCAATTGGTCTTCAAAACGATGAAAAAAAAAAAAAAAGAAAAAATAGAAATCTACCACGAGCACACTTGGGCTCTGTAGAGCTTTGATTAACTTTTTTTAATTAAGTCTCGACACGGCGGCGGTACTTGTACCTATACGCTATACAGCAGCCAAGATCAAACTGGATAATCGGATAAATCGTTATGATTATAAAAGCAAAGTACTTTTTTTTCCATGGGCTCACGGAAATGGAAAGAAATAGGTGGCTGGGTGGGGGGGAGGGAGGGGAGTTGTTTACTTTGGTAATGCGTCTGTTAATGAAATCCTGGCACGTGAAAAATGCCGTATGAAATGTTGAAACATTTTCAGCGAAATGCAAAAAAAAAACAGCAGCTCTTTTACCGTCGACTTGTTTTACAACAATTCAGTCCCGCGCAAATCAGCAGACTACTTTTCCCGTACTCTCCCTTCCTTTTTTTTTTCACGTAAACTTTTTCTCCCAGCAGTTGTATTTTCATTAGTGCTCAATGAATGCGTTATCGCTGATTGATTACCAATCCAACCATCTCCGAATCAATCCAAATTCACGCTAATATGAATTCGCTTCGCAAGTCTCGTGGTATATCTCGTATCGTACATCGTTCCATTATTGTCCTACCTCCTCCTACTCCTCGCTACTTCTGCAACCATCCCTCCATTCCTTTTCCACCCTTTCGTACGTGTACGTTTGCAAGGGGTAGGTGGGTGGGTGGGGTTGGTGGCGTCGCGTATGAGAAGCCAAGGGGATCGCAACTTCGCTTCTGCATCGCACATCACATTATATGTATATCGCCATGCTCTCTGCTCATTAATTATTTATAAGTTACACACTTATACAACGCTTATAACGGCACAAGGGGCAGAAAGCAGGATAGAACCTGATTTTCTCGAAGCTTATTATTATTATTATTATTATTATTATTATTATTATTATTAATTATTAATTATTTTTTTCATTTACTTATTTTTCACATTTCTCTTTCTTTTTACTAATTATATTCATATAATGATGCGTACTTTTTCAGATAATATTCCCACGTCTTCCAGGGATGATTAATTAATTTTTCTTTTTTTTTACCTGAATGCGCCCTAAAAAGGCTTGGCTAAATATAGTGATGTGCGTTAAATCATGACTCGCATCGTTAATGTCAAAAATACATTTAAGATTACATATACGAGGCAATTTTCCTAATAGAGAGAGAGAGAGAGAGAGAGAGTACGTTACATATAATAAATCAATTCCGATATCAATTAATAAAAAAGAAAATATCGTTATAATAAATAATCATCGATTAGCTAAAAATATTGAAAAAAAAAAAAAAATCGAACAACAAGAAGCGGTCCATCATCATGATCATTCTGGTGTGTAGCTACAGAGAGACGAACGATAGTGTATACAGTACTCGTGTTCGTTTCTAACAGTTAACACGGTTTGGTCTCAGATGAGCCAGGCGCGATTACATATTCCGATCAAAGCCGATACTGCCATCCAGCGGTGATGGAACGTTTTCCTACTCTTGCTTCTACTCGGACTACAGGTATATATACATCCGGGGTTTCCGGAGCTGTGTAGGAACTAGGACTGAAGGCTGACCCTTTCTTCCGATTGTCGATATACAGCGTATATAAGCAAGTCAAGCTTGAGAATATAATATATTTTTTTTTCCATTTGAAATTGAACTTGGTCACAAGGGACACAGGCGTATATGATACTTACCGGAATTAACTTTACTTTTTTTAGAGCCTCATTATCTAGTTGTTTTTCTTTATTTCGCGCGCGAGTCGGTGACCTCTGGTAAAATCTGCTAATCATCGGAAATAATTATTAATACCGTCAACAAAGTTTAAAAAAAAATACATAAGAAAATACACAACGAAACGAATTGAAAAAGAGAGGAAGAGAGAAAGTAAACTCAATGATATGTTGATGAAATTTTATAATTAAATAACCAGCCTTGAAATTATGTACAAGTTTGTTCAAACTTTTCCATTAAAACTCTTAACGGAAACATTACGCATGTGTCTATTAAACAGCAATGAAAAATATGATCATCGCAAGCTCAATATAGCTACTAATCTAGCAGCAAGAAAATTTAGTCAAAGGGCTTTAAACAAGAAAATATTTCTGTTCTCTACAAACACTGGAAGGCAACGCGTGTAAAGTAGTGTAGTGTAGAGTGAACAGGCATATAGGTAAAGATAGATAATCTTGAACCAATGAGCGATTCGTCTAGCTATCGTGTTGTATAGCCAGCACTTTCTCCTTTACCCCTTGACTTTCCTTCTTATCCAACTTCCTTCTTCTCTCTCTCTCTTACTTTTTCTGTGTGCGTGCGTGTGTGTGTGTTTGTTTAGGTCGCGCTCGCTTTTTACTTTAACATGCTGGCCACGCGATGACCCTCTGCTAATTTACTTTAAACGTGTACTTGGTAAACTGGGCTTGGAATTTCAAGGAATTTCGTCGCTCAAATTTTGTAATTCAACAACCATCGCTTATTTAGACGAGGGTTAATATTATGTGTCACATCTTATTTTCGCGTCACTTTAAATTTTCACATTTTTTTTTTTTTTAACTTGAAGCTTAAAATTTTATTTTAAAACTGAAAACTTATTTCTCCCGTATACCTCAACACACCTCGTATTTCATTTGAATATAGTGGAAAACTAGAGTTTCTAATATTTAGTTTCATAATGTATTCAAAAAATAAAATAATATTCATGTTAGAAAAGCGCTTTACTGTATAAATAAAATACAACTTATTTGCTCAATAACAGCATTTAATATATATCATCGCTTCTCTCTCATTTCATTTATCACATCAAGAGCCATTATTATTGTAATAGTATCGTAAAATGCCTCGGGCCTTGAACAAATCAAAGATGCGCTTCGATAAAATCGTTTATATAACAACGTTATTAAGCCGATCAAAACAAAACTCTTGTATCTGGCGTTCATTAATTTGATATCTATATATTGAGTTTTCTCTCTTCCAACGCCAGCAGCTATACAGATCGTTTTCCCTATTTCTATATTCAATCAATTGATAATTGTCTTTAGTCTTGGCGCTATCCAAGAGAACAGGAAGAGAGAAAGGAGAAAAGGGAGGAGAAGATGAAAGACTAAAATTAAAACGACGATGGTCTTGTCTCGTTTGATTTTAATGCAAAGACGACGGAGCGACTGTATTTATTTTCATGTTATCGAACGGCTGGTGTAAGGCGAAATATAAAATATAAAAAACGATCTCTTTCACTTGCGCGAGCAAATGCTTCTGACTCTTGCAAATCAAGAAGAAGTGAAAGAAATGGGACGAACGAATAAACACCAAACAAGTGCACGAAATGCTTATCAAGTTTTTTTTTTTTTATTTTTTTTTTTCAAATGAGTTTCTGTAATCAAAAATAGAAATATTGTTACAGCAACCCTATTAAAAATTTTAATTTCATGCGAGTCATTTTTTTTATTTTTTTATTATACTAAAAATGATAAATTAAATTTTTTAATATATAATTTGGTCTATTTAAATTATTTCAATATTTAATATCCAATTTTATAATTCCAGGAACCTTACAAATTAGAGATTCTGAAGCAGATGATCAAGGAAAGTATGAATGTGTGGCCAACAACACCGTGGGTACAGCATATTCCAACCCCAGTACGCTCTACGTTAAAAGTAAGTTTAATTACGTTATATTTACATTAAAATATCTAATGAACCGTTTTGACTAAAACGTAACGTATAAGTCAAATTTTTGTACGAGTACATTTAAAATCGCTATCATAAATCGAATAAATTTCGATGAAAACTTTAAGACTAACAAAATTCAAAATGTAAATAACAAAATTTCCAAAATTATTTCTCACAAAATTTACAGTTTACTTGAAAAGTATTTGAAATATACTTTTTAACACACACACTTATACATACATACATACCTGGCAAGGTAGGAAAAATTTCATCAGCAAACTTTAGTACTCAAAAAGTTAGGTGCATATGTGAAATTCGTAACGGCAAGTGATTTTGCGAGTAGGGGGCTAAAGTAAAGGGAAAAAAAAAAATTGTTGGACTTTTAACAAGCCAAAAAATAAGGCGCGCAAAAGTTACCAATCCAACATATATTCGGGCGTATAAAAAAAAAAAACAAAAAAAAACAACAAAAACAACAAAAATCAAATAAATAAATAAATAAAAAATGTTTATCGTATGGCAGTACGTCGCGTACCGCCGCAATTCACAATCCCACCCGAGCCGGTGAAGGAGGTAATGTACGGCTCATCGGTGAATCTGACATGCGTGGCGATGGGCTCGCCGATGCCTCACGTCAAATGGCACAAGGAGCCAGACGAGGATCTGAACCCCGAGAACGTGATGCCGCCCGTAGGCAAGAACGTGCTCGAGCTGCGGGACGTCAAGGAGTCCGCCAACTACACCTGCATCGCCTCGAGCATGCTCGGCATCATCAACATGACGACCTACGTCAAGGTCCACTGTGAGTGTATATGTACACCTACATATATATTCCTTACATTGTTATAGGATTAACGCCTTCTTGCTTTGACGACGGAGCTAAGCCCGAGGCTAAGACTTGCAATTGCAACTTTAAGCAAAAAAACCCGCGAAAATTCGGTAGTACGTCTCGACCTGCCAAGCTTACTCTTGACACCTCGAAAGTCAAAGCCGCTGGTATCCGCGTTTTATATTTCATTTCATCTGAATTTCATTTTGTTGCTTTGCATTTGTCGCGCAGCGCTGCCCATCGCACCTGAGAACGTGCAAGTCTCGGAGATCACGGCGAGCTCGGTCAAGCTGACCTGGTCGTACAAGAGCCCGGACACCCTCGCCTATTACGTAATCCATCACAAGCCGAAGCACACGAATCAGGCCTACGCCGAGATATCGGGCATCACGACGATGCATTACCAAGTGCGCAATCTCAGCCCCTACACCGAGTACGAGTTTTTCGTCATTGCTGTCAACAGCATTGGACGCGGACCACCAAGCAGTCCAGTTGTCGTCACTACCGGCGAGACAAGTAGGTTTTATTATTTCAAGCTTTCTCTCTCTCTCTTTTTCTCTCTCTCTTCTTTTTTTTTTGCTCCTTTTTTCTTTCTTTTTATTTTTATTATTATCATTATACTATTTCTCTCTTCTTCTTCGTCTTCTTCTTCTTATTTTTCTAATTCTTTTTTTCAATATTTAAATGACTCTTTCTCTACTTTTTTTTATCTTTTTACGTTTCTTCTATTTTCTTTGCCTTATTGGCACTATTTGGACAAAGATTATTTTGTGAATTTTTTTGATACTCAAAATAAGGAAGAGTCATATTTAGAGCTACTTAATATAATGACAAATATAATTATCAATTAGTTCATCAATTTATTTGTCATTTTTTGACAAAAAAAAATTCATAAAGCATTCTTTTAATGCATTTTTACATTAAAATTATCTTACATTTTTATCATTAAGTACCTACATCTTTTATTAAAAAATTTATGCATTGAAAAGTTTTTTTTTTTTTAATTTCAGCACTATTATCATTTAGTCGAGAAATTTAATGAAAAAACATTTTTAATTTCTAATTAAAAATTGAACTCGCTATTGATTAAATTAATCTGTTTCGGAACAATCAATCTTCATGGTTACAATAAATAAGTGAAAATTCATGTAATTTCAAAAATATACTAAACTTTCTCGCCTAAATGAGATTTAATAAACATATTATTAAAATATTATCATTATCATATTATTATAATTATTATATAAATAATCTTATTCGACATGTAAGCTTAAAAATTCATTTGTAGTCTCAATTTCGTATGCAAACGATCAGCACAAAAACTGAAACGAACAACTCTTTATGATCCTTAAGGACATTGTCAGTTTTATTTTTACTTACTTTACCTAGCTGATATTTTTTTGCAGAACAACATTTTTTTTGAAAAAACAAAATCAAAATATTTTTGAAACGATTTTTGAGGAAAATTTTTTGACTTTTTTCATGCCGTCTTATCGCGGACACGTTCGATAACATGTAAGTGACATACATTAAGCATTTTTGTAGACAATGAGAAAGCACATTTTTCACACTTATTTCCTTTTTCACTATTTTAATAAATAAATCTCACGTATTTAATTGAATAAAAAAAAATCGATGTCCTTTTTCACCGAGTTTTAATTTTGAACAATATTTCTATTTATTTAAATATATATATTTTTCAATTATTACTTTTACATCTTTACTGCACACGCGTATTTTTTTCGCACACCATGCTAAAAAAAAAGCATTTTTTCGTGTCTCTTTTTTTTTTTAAATTTTAAATATTTTATGAAACCGCTCGTAATTGCACCCTTTCCTTCTCGACTTTTAGAGCACCTTAAACTTAGTCCACTGAGAGAAAAGTAAAAATGCTTTTAGCCAAATTAATGGGAAGTGTAAACGTGAAAATACTTTATCATATTATTAACTTTGTTATTTGGGACAAGTTAAACAAGTTTATTCGGCCTTTAAAAGCAAATGTTTGCTTCGTAAAATATAACGTTAAAAATTTAAATTAAAAAAAAAAAAAATCCATTAACGCAGCTACAAGCCAAAGACTTTCAGTTCAATTTTCTTTATAAGAACTGCGAAGTAGACCTGTAACTAAACTAAGAGCTCAAATGATAAGAAATTTCTCTCAGTGAGTGTACTTGCGTAAATACGAGCTAATAAGTAGTCACGCAGAAAGACGTTGCGATATATATGTATATATACGTGCTCGTATTTTTACAAGTACTCCAAAATGCGCGCGCTACAGTCGAGTAAACCTTGAATAATCAATTGACCTTTTTCCATACAGCGGAATCAACTAATGGAGGCGCTAGTAAGTCAACATCATTGTATTAAGAGTGCCGTAGTGATTTTGTTTATTTTTTTTCACTACACCAACTTCATAGTCGGATGGAAATTCTGTGCAAATCTGCAATTTTATTAAATATTTTTTTCTTAATAATATTCGGTCGACAAAAATTAAATCTATGTTGGCATTTGACATTTGATTTAGAAGAGCGCAAATTTCTGTCAGACTTTTCAATTGATTTTATTTAATTTCATTTTTTTTTTTAATTGTTTGTGTGGCACATATAGTCGTAGTTTTGAACTAAACGCAAAAGTTGATTCTACATTTTTTTGTTTTTATTTTATTTAATCACCTTGTTGTAAAGTTCGCGATACACTCTCTGTTTTTTATCTCGACTCTTTTTTTTTTTTCTTTTAAATTGGATTTTTTTCACATTTGAATCGAGGTTCACTAATTGTTTTACATAACGTTTTGTTTTGACTTATCAATTAATATTCTCACAGTTGTTAGCAGTATTGTTTTTAGACAAATACATATATAGATATATATGAAAACACTATTTTTTATTTGTTTTTATTTTGTTTTTTTTTTTTTTTTTTTTTTTTATTATTATAAAACTAAAGATTACTCGTTTTTTGTTTTTTTACTGTACCAGGTAGCGCACCAC
>JAPYZE010005276.1:0-10114 GCA_030522805.1 Leptomastidea abnormis | reverse complement strand
CTTTAAAACCTTTTTTGTCCGGAATAAAAATATTAAATATTAAAAAAGTTACAGAGGAAAGAAAAAAACTTTTAATCATGCCCCGGTCTCCCCTATAGCTGTTACTGTTTGTAATGTAAAATATTAGTATGATATAATATGTTGTATAAGATAGAGGTTGTGCTAATTGCGACAGATTAATAAATTCAGCAAGGTTTGCTACTTATTATATAGTACCTATATTTTTCATGAGCCTTTCGAGCATTTAAAGAAATCAAGGTATTACATTGTAGCATTATAATTTTATACGCAAGCTGTAATAAAAATATAGAAATCAAATTTATTTAATTTTAATTAAAATAATTTAAGATATGAATGATGAGTTCATATAATATATATAAAAATCCTAAAGCTATATACCTGGTATACGTGTAGACAACAAAGATCAAGCTTTAAACAACAAACCACAGGATGTCGACTATACTCAGGTGAGAAATATGGAGAAAGGAAGAAACATAATAAGAGGAAGGGTATATATGATTATAGGTATTCCTAAATCGCAAGAGCTGCAGCAGAGTATACATCTCGGTTGCGGGCTATCGGTTGTTATAGCTATACGCCAGCCATAAAGTTGTTGGTCAATGTTGTGAATGCAACCTATCCAAACTGAATAAACAAACAAACAAAGCCAGCCATAAAGTAATGAAAATCAGCCCCTTTCCTTCATCCTTGGCCTTGGCTTTCTCTCTCTTTCTCCAACTTGTCGCGCAAGCCCACCATATGTTTGTACCTAACTGATCAACAGAGGGCGCTTATCAATGAAAATTAGATGCAACGTTGCATATTTCGGGCTACTACGGAAAGAATTAATTGTCCTCGGGTGTACTTACGCGGCACCGCAATGCTGACTTAGCTCGTAGCGGTACTCTCCTGTCCTGACTGCCTGGGCCTGTCACACCAACCACCTTTTGTTTCATACAATCGCTGTTGATATCTGTCTTCGAGGACAAATTTCTGGATGCAATTGAGGGAAACGAGAGCTGAGGCTGGTAAGTTGTGTACTTAGATGTGTACTTATAGGAATGAATAGGTTGGAGCAATAAGAGCTGTTGATAATAATGAGCTTAGATTTGTCAAAGGTATATTCTGTGTAGGTATGTTTTTAACTACGGATGGATGAGTTATATAATTTGATTTTTTGATTACTTGCTCATTGAGATAATTGCTTTGTTTAAATAATTCAACTGTCATCAGTTAAAATTTGATATCAAAATTTTTTTCCTTACTTTTCCTATTTTTTTTTCTTATTTTCATGCCAAATAATATAACCTCATTTTTACGATCTAGCGTGCATCTATAAAAACGGCTTTAGATTTATTAAGTACCTAATAAAATAGCCTAGCATATTTGATAGTACATAACTTTTGTGTCAGTATTTACAAATTAAATCTAAAATTATTTAAATAAATTTAACCAAATATCTTGTGGTACAAGAGAAAAACCATTTCTTTTATAAGCCATCTTTTGATCTAAATTTTTTATATATTTAATTTTTATAGATTTATATTTGCTTACATCAAAATTATAACCATATACTATTGCATTGCTAATTATTTTTTACAAATACTTTTTATTATAATTTACATATTTTCTAGGTTTAGAATCAATTTAAAGGTATCTTTCTCCTGCATGTGACAAACAGCTTTTATTTAGAAAAAAATGGAATCTCATCAAAAAACAGATTATGTTAAACTTGGACAAATTTATCAGCTTTTTAAAAAGAAAGTAACAATTCAAAAAGAAGAAAATGTATTAAAAAAACTTCAGACGATTGTAAATAGTGGTTATGATATCAATTACAAGTTGTTCAACAGTTCAGTTTGTCAGAGTAAACCCCAGTATATAGGAAATACTGCTTTACATTTTGCAGTTGAATTTCCAGAATCATTTAAAAAATCCTGTTTAGATTTGTTAATTAAGAAAGAGGCTGATTTAACAATTAAAAATAACAGTAATTATACGCCACTATTAACAGCTTTTAATAATGGCATTAATGTTGATCCACTTTTACTGGCTCATCTTGAAAGAAATGACTCTGCAAATATTTATTGTAATAATAAAGTTTCTCACTTTCATATAGCCTGTACAACAAACCTTGTGGAGGTAATTGCATTTTTTATAAAGGCTGGTGTTTCAGTTCATGAACAAGTAGATAAGGACTCTATCAAATATCCTGGGTATTCACCATTACACTTTGCAGTTTTATACAATCAACTTCAGACAATGGAATTACTTTTAAGTAATGGTGCAAATATGAATAGTAAGGATGCTAATGGAATAACACCATTGCATTTATTTATTAAATTATACAAAACAGGTGCTGCTGAAAGTAAGATATTTTTTACGTTACCCCTTTGGATTCATTTGCCAGACTCTGTGAATCTAACAAACTTGCATATTAAATGTATGATGTGTCCTGAGGTTGTGAATGCATTTTTTTTCAAACACAATCAATTGGAAAATTTTAGTTCAAATTTAAAAATGGATATTAATTCTTTTATTAATTTAAATTCACCTATTTGGCCTGGATACACACCCTTGCATGTGGCTTCACACTTTAATCTAGAAACAACTAAATTTTTAATCCAAGAAGGTGCTAGTCTTTTAGCTAAAGATGCAAGTGGTATAATACCAATGGATTTATGCTTAAAATATTATAATCTCAATGACGTAATTCAGATATTGTCAATGGAAAAACGACATCAATTATCACAATTAAAACTTACAGATGGTACTTATTTATTGGATGTATTGCATGCCATGACAGATTTACGTAAATTTGAAAAGTTTATAAAACACCAAGTTTTAAATGTGAATATTTTCATTCCTTTTGATGCACCATTGTGGCCAGGATATAATTTATTACATATAGCAGTATTATTTAATGGCTACGTATCTACTCTTTTAGCTAGTAATGCAGATTTTACGATGATCAATGCAAAAGGTATGAGTCCCTTGCACCTTGCATTTCACATATCAAAAGATGAACTAGTTAGAATTTTATTAAACGCTCATGAAAAAATATCTTCTAATCCTATCGATCACAACAGTCTTTCTCACCTACATATAGCTTGTGCTGCACGACATCATAAAGCAGTCGAGCTCTTTTTACGTAATGGATCTGATCCTAATTTGCCAACACTAAATGACCTTTGCTGTAATTTTTCGAACAAATATATGCCCAATTTTATTAAAACTGGAACAACACCTTTTCATATTGTAGTTAACTGGATAAATTGTGATTTGATCAATTTATTTTTGGACTGTGGAGCAAATGTTAATGCAACCAATGCTGATGGTGTCACACCTTTTGAAGTCTTTTTTAACTTTCATTATTTATCTAGGCGTCGTTATAAACGAAATCAATATAAAAAAATACTTGATCAAGCGTCATTACTTAAAAAGAAAGCTGTGTTGACAAGTGCAATGGTGTTAAAAATATTACAAAATGCTTTATGTCCTAAAGATAAATATATAGCATTTCATGACATGATGATTGAAAAAGTAATTTTAGAAGGACTTTATAAGGAACTGAATTTAACAAAGCTGCAACTTGCATGCATCATAGGTGACTTGTCTTTGGTAAAAGAAGAACTAGATTCTGGAATGGATGTGACTCAATGTATAAATTTTAATTCACCTATCTGTCCAGGTGACACTGTTGTACATCTCTTGATCAAGAATGAATCAATATCTTCTTATGATATTATTGAACAGTTAATTGCGTTAGGAGCAGATTTAACTGTAAAAAATGCAGATAGCTTAACTGCCTTACATTTAGGAGACTTGCAGAAAGGTAAAAACCAAATCTATAAATTCACTTAAAGATAAGATGTCAGACAAAGAATAATACAATTCTAAAACTTGGATGAAAACTGGCACAACTTAGGAATTATGACGCACAATAGCATAACTCGGCGCTCCCTGATGAAGACTACCGAGCACAACTTGGCTTGCTCAAACAAAAATATTTTTTTACCATTTTTAACAAAAATCTATTTTTTCAAGTTCTAATGAAGGGCTATTGTAATATTAGACGTAAAATTGAGTTTGTTTAAAGTATTTAAATAACGAATTTTTAATAAATTTAAAACTTATTATTTTGGGCTGCATTTTGCTAGTGTTTGTCCAAGAGCACCAAGTTATGCTACTATTCATAATAATCCCTGAGTTATACTATTCTTTGTCATATTTCTTTAGTTGTGCTAATTTCTATCATAGTACGAGTTGCGCTATTGATTGTATGAGGCGTTGATATATTCAACAGTGTGATTGCACGTTTATTTAATTAAACACGCATATTTTTTCAAAATATTTTTTTAATTAATTATATTGGTTGTAGAAAATCTAATTAATTGATGGATCTAATGTTTTACTATTTTTCTACACAATACAGAATCTATCCAAAACTATAATTATTTTTTACAACAATAATTTCTCTTTTTTCTCCTCATTTTATACTAGGAAGACACAATTTTTGAGTATTTTTTAAAAATTCATCATTTTGTTGATTATTAATAAAATTTATTAATTTTACTTTTTGATATAAAAATTAGAAAATCTATGCAAGTAATTATTTAAAATTGTTTAAATTACTACAAATGACTTAATTACAATTAAAAAAATTTGAAAAAAAATTTTTCTAATTAATAAAAACTTATGTATTGAGATGTAAAACATATAAAGTAGTTCAAATTAATGATTTTGAGAAAAAAAATTATATAATTAGCTTATATAAAGAGTATCACATCTGACTACATTCATAATTAGTGATTACATGTTAATTTTAATTGTGTACTAAATTTTTAGGAAAGACGCCCCGTTGCTCAAAAGCCAAAACTTTATTGACTAATAAGTTGCAGGAAGGTAATAAATACATTTATATAGCTTTTTAATATTAGTAATTTGATTAAAAATATTTGATTTAAAAAAATATTAAAAAATTTTTGTAGATTCATTGTTACTAAAAGAAGAATTTATTGGCGTAAATCCAATTAATAAAGATGGATTATCACATTTTCATTTATGTTGTAAGACAAGCAACTTGCTTCTGATAGAAAAATTTCTGAAATTAGGTGTTAACATTAACGCTTCTGTAGATTATTTTGCTGATTTTTATGCTGGTTATACTCCACTTCATTTTGCTGTTAAATATGGTACACATAAAGTTATAGAACTGCTACTAAATTATGACGCTGATCCTAATATTAAAAATGCGGATGGCTTGACCCCATTACATCTGGAAGCATCAATATACCAGTATCATGATGGTCACATAGAAGCCTTACTAAGGTATTTGTCTTTTATAAAAGTTTTGTTTGAACAATAAGTGAACAGTAAAAGTCAACTTTATTTATAATTTTTGTTAAAGAGAAATAAAAAAAAAATTGTATTAAACTTCTCATTTTTGTTAGATCTCCTACAATAGATATTCAAAGTGCAGATTTATACGGGCAGACAGTTGTAGAGACTCTAATGTGGAATGAATCCTGCTTGGACCTTAAATGTATATTGAAAAAAAATCCAATTATAGACTTTGCTATGTTAACAGCTTTTCAACCAAATAGGTCAAGACTTATTACCAAATACACATGGGGCTTTACTAATACATTATTTAAATTAATAATTGATAGCATCCCAGACTTGACAATTGTTGATGCTGAGGGACAAAATATCATGCACTACATCATTGATGAAAACTCTTATCCTATATCAGAATTTGATGAGAATGTTGAGCTGCTTGTTCAAAATGGATGCGAGATCAATCATAAGGATTATACCGGTAACTTCAATTTTATTAGAACAAAAAATGTTTAACAATAAGATTAAATTAATGTTTACTGATCAAAATTTTTTAAATCCAAATTAATGTTTTAAATTTAATTTGAGTTAAATGTTCTTGCAATACTTAAACCCCACATTCACCTAGCTAATAAAAACGTTTAACATAAATGGTAATAGGTTTTTGAATTTTAAAAGAGAACGTTTTATATTTATTTAGGATATTCTTTATTAAGGTATAATATTGATATTTAATTGAAAAAATTGTTTACAGGTAAAACGATTTTGCACAAAATTACTATCGATGATATGAGTAATTTTTTTGTCTTTACGTTATTGAACGTGGGAGCTGATGTAAACATTAAGGATGATAAAGGAAAAACACCTTATTTTTACGCAAAGAAAGGTTCTTGGACAGAAAGTAGATTTATAGATCACATTGAATATTTAAAGATGGCTGGACTTCATGTTGATCCGTCAAATGAAATTAACTATGATAATAATTTGGATGAAAACAGAATAGTTCAAATGAATGAAGAAAAATGTAAGTTTGAGGTTAAACTTAAAGAAAAAGTTAATTCATCAATTTCTGCAGATTACTATTTTAGCAAACAGTTTGTAGTAGATTATAGGAGATTGCCTTTTCTTCAACGCCAGGCAATTCGTAACGTCTGTGATTCCATTGATAGAAAATTCTTACCAATGATTCATAATTTGATTAACCTGCAGTTTAGAAAAGCTCGAACAAGGACTAAATTACTTGAATCTGCTTTTAATGCATTTCAAATACTTGTTGGTTTATCTCTCCCTGATCCGTGCTTAGAGTCAATTTTTCAATTTTTAGATAATGATGATCTAATGAATTTAGTACGTGTTGAAAATAAAAAATTAATATTTGCACCACTACCTGAAAATTGCTAAGATTAAGTTGCCTCAAATTAATTAAACTACAATGACTTGGTTTTTTTTCAATTATTTTTATAATAAATAAACAAAAGGTAATCTTAAAAAATAATTACTAGTTTGTTATATTATTGTTGTTGAAATAATAAAACATTTTTTATTGTCTGGACAGAATTAAAGAGTAAAACAATTTATTCATTATCCTGCACATTACATTTAAATTAATATTTTTTTAAACATAGATTACTAAAAATTTATCTTTATCTTTAAACTTGCGTTTTATTGTAAAGCGTGACGTCAGCAAGTATCAATTGAAAGAATATAATCACATTGAAAACTTTAATAAAGCAGACCAGTCACGTATGTATCATGTATTAACAAAACTTATAACTCTCTAACAAGAGAAAAATTGATTATCTTTATTTGTTAATCAATTTCAACTGTATTTATTGGGCAAGACAGTAAATTAATTTAAAATTTTAATAATTCTGATTTTTCGCGTAAGTCAATTGATTTACAGAATAAAATTAAATCTATCTATTTCGTTTTTAAAATTCACAAATATTACATACAGTGACAATCATGTTGCATTTCACACAAAATAAATTTTTATTTAATTTTATAATAAGAATTAAAAAAAAAATAATGCATCTTGAAAATCGCAGATAGTTTACAACACAGCTGTAACGTCTTTTTTCAAACGATTACTTTAGAGGATTTTCTTTTCTTTACTATTCAAAATTATAAAAATTGTATTATAGCATTCATTTTGAGTTAGCAATGTAAGTTTAAGATTTTATTATTTATAAGTATCATTATAAATAAATAATTCAAAAATGCATATTTATTCTTTAATTTGTATCTATTGCATAGCTGATTGTACTTATATAAACTGCTTAACTTTATTTTTATTCTATCATTTGTTATTTGCCAAAATGTAAAAGTCACTATTTTTAAAAGTGGCATCTAGTAGGGGTCATTTAGATTTTTTATATAGATATTAAAGGTTTATAATGATTACTAAACTTACTTACGAGTTAAAATGTAATGTATTGATCAAAATTCTTTTAAGCTACATTAGTTAATTGCCATGTGTATAAGCTATTTATTTAAAATTCATATTTTTTCATAAAAAAAAAAACATCCCTACCGAACATTAATTGTCGCTAAATTTATTTTAAAAAATAAGCATTATTATGCTACTTTGCCTAGATTACTCTTATACATAATTTTGAGATGTTATAAATGATTTAAAGTAGTTGCTTTACGAAGTTGATTTTTATTCATGATTATATAATACATTTTGAAAATATAGAACCACTAACTTTTTAGCATCCTAAATCCAGCTCCGCTTTAAAAAAACAAAAATAAAAAATGTCACGAGGTGAGGATTTACTTTTAAAGAGTTACACTTAAAAAAAAAAAATTGTTCAAAACAAAAAGTTACTCAAGAAAAATATGGCAGGCTGTCTCCAATTATTTTTTGCTGCACAAACAACAACATGATAGCTAAAAACAGTTGTAACTTTTGAAGCACCAAGAGGCAATTATTGGTCTTGGATTATGTTAATTAACTTGTCAAAAAGCAACTTACCCGCCTAGTAGGGTAGCTTCAAGTAGCTTATGACTTATGAAATGAGAAACGACGAGTGATCCATACTGGACACCACTCCCTTAAACATATCGATATAACGAAACATCTGTTACCTCCTCACAATTGTTAAATCGAGATTGAATCTTTATTTAATGTATAAATACCAAGACTTTGCTCTCTTATGTATGCATAAGTAGTAGTTATATTTTCGGTAACAACAGGCCGACTCTTAAATATTCAGTCCCAGCAAATACTAAAACACAGGACAGTAGCTTACGCAAGCATGTGTCCGTATATGTGGGTATCGGTCTAAAGACGTATAGCGTAATGAAGGATACGTTCCTGTTAATTAGCCAATAAATTATTCTTCACGCACACACTCGATACTTTTGACAGATCTTCTATAGCCGTGACTCCTAAGTATTGATTTTTATCACGAAGAGAACCTTTCTCTTCTTTAGCACTCCTTAATATTTCGGTAGCTTTTGTGCATCATCGTCTACGATTCTCGACTTCGTTTCTTGTTTCGGACTTCATAGGTAAAAACACTTTGTTAGTGAATGGATATGGGAGGAGGATTTAGTTTATGATGAACATCAAATCTTTTGAGTTTTTATTGTTTTTTTTTTCATTTTGGATAATAAAGATGGTAAAGAATTTTGGGAGAGAAAATCCAAAATTAATATGAAGAAGTAAAATTAGGAACAAGGAGTTTATTCGTAAAAAATTATTAAAGTCTTTTTTTTCAAAAATGGGCGTTGCTTGGTGTTATACGTTCATAGGATTTCCAATTTCTTTAATTTTTACCTTTTTATTTTGGGTTGAGATATTTTTTTTTTTTTTTTGGCAATTATCTTCTTTTGAAACTAAAACGAGACTGATGGTACCATAAGAAAGAAGTAAATATTGGAATCGATATTGGAGGTTTAATTAAAAAATGTATAATACCAGAAATAACGATTGGATACAGGTAAAATTTATACTTTCCTTCGTAATTCGTATAAATGCATCTGTTTCTTGAATACTCAATTGCAATAAATAAACAACAATTTATGATCACTCAATAATCATTTTTATTTCAATTCATTTTCTATATTTAAATTGCGTTTACAATTTCAAATCGCACGCAGTATTATTACAAACTCTTCTTTTTTTTTTAACAAAATCGCTCTTAAATTTATTTCTCATTTAAACTATATCAAGTAATCATCATCAATATAGCAGAAATTCTATCCAACAACATATATTATATGCTAAATCTTTGGTTCCTCATAAAACAAAAAAAATATAAAAATAACCCAATAACCAAACCAAACTTTTAACCTTACACACATATAACAGAAAAGAGCAGTATAGTATCGCAATTTCACCGAGTCTTGATCACGCGACCCTCGACACACACACTACTGATACCACCATAGATCGTACTAACCAAGCGCACCAAATGACCATCCAATCACCGTAAATCCAAAGCGCAACTAGCCCACTGCCCGTGCCCGCCAGTCTTTCACTACTCCTCATAAAACTATCGTACTTTTCTTGCATATAAAACCTACTATATCCTCCTCCTCTGTAGTACTTTCAAGTATATACCTATATGGATAAGAATCTGTAAGCTCACACACACACACACACACACACACACACACACATATCCTATACATGTGTGTGTATACGTGTGTGTATGTCAAAGATTCCGGGGCAAAATTTCGTGTCTTAAGATCGTACATCAGTCCTTGCAAGAAGCAGCAGCAACAGCAGCAGTGCACGCAGAATTTGCCCTTTAGCGGAATTATA
>JAPYZE010005275.1:0-15756 GCA_030522805.1 Leptomastidea abnormis | reverse complement strand
AATCAGAGCGCCGCTCCCATCGAGCCAGCCACAAAAGCCGCTCTTTCTGGCCCGAAAACACGCCAGGAACGCGTATTTTCGGCCGTAGGGGGAAGAAAAAATAATTTTCACGATATGTTAATACCTAGAATTGATAAAAGGATTCGAAAACTTTAATTTCAAATGTATGTACGCACGCGTGCTCGCATACATACTCTATAATTTACAATAAATTATCTATCACAACAACGCTCTTTATATGTCATTATAATATGCTATTATTGGAAGTGAATAAGTATGTGTGTGTGTGTGTGTGTACGCGCGCATTATTATGTGATAAGAGCACGCATGTGTGTACTAAATTCAAATATGTTTAAGGAGCTTTAATTTTGGATATATTTGTACAGCAACCATTCGATAACTGAACAGTTTTGAAACCGCTACCATGAAGTTCAAGATAGAAAGCATTTTTATCCATTGTGTTTTTGTAATTAGTAATAATTATTTTACCTGCTTGTAAGGCTCGGCTCTTATTTTTTTGCATTTGTAAATTGAAAGAAAAAAAAAATTTTCAGACAATTTTTTAACAAATGTATAATATCAGTGCTTAATGATTATGTTATTATTATTATTATTATTATTATTTATGTGATTTGGAATTGTTTCTTTTCAATAGACTCATTTTTACTTCTTTCTCTCTCTCTCTCTTTCTCTATTTCTTTATTTCTTCTTTACTCTACAATTATTTTTCGTTTTTAATAATCATGATTGCTGAATTACAAATCGTAATCGAACACCCTGATCCCTTTTCTTCAATTGTTCGTACAATTGCAGCACTAACGCCATTTGCACGTATGCACTAACTACACTTTTGCAGGTAGGCTTTCTTCTTTATTTTTATTTGTTCCTCCTTTTTTTCTTTCGACCCGTACGCGTAATCTATTTAAATGTGAATCTTTGCATCGAGTCGTCGAAAGTTCGTCTGCTTATCGTAATTGAATTTGCTCTTGCGATATTACATCATCAAATTTTAACGATTACAGATAATCTTTAGCGTTGCCGCTTTTTATTCGAAGTTAACGAATTCAACTGCAGTGTTGCAAACACATAAGATGGGCGTAGGCTTACATTCGCTGAAATATGCATAAGATACGATTAGATTAAAAAAATAGGGGGTAGGGGGAGAGGAGAAAATAAAATAAAATAGTAATGATGAGAAGCTCTTCCGTATGCACGTATACACTCTCACGCGTCGAAAGATAGAAAAAGCATGAAAGCCGATAAATATTTATGCTGGGGCAAATTTATCAGTGTTTCAACTTTTTCTCGTCGTGAATATAGGATCGAAGGCAAAGCGCTCGTGCAACTATTACGCCCTCCTGCCTGCCTGCCAGCCTCTTGTCGGTCCTCGGTACAGCGCGCGGCACACTATATGTATACCTATACTCTGCAGCAAACGCCACTTCAGGCAAAGAAAAGACAGCATCGTTAGTAGAGCAAACCCCGAGCAGCTGGAGCAGCCGCATGCACCATCTGTAGATCACAAGCACTCTAAAGACCGTCGCCGTTATACCCGCGAGCCAGCCGGACAGCCAGCTCTTGCTCCGGCTTATACGTGGGCGACGCGGTCACGCGGCTTTGTCTTCTCCTTTTTTTTTTTTTTTCTCTCTAGCCTCTTTTTTTCCTGCTTTCCTTCATTCTATCGTCTTCTATATGTACAAAATCACCAAAAACTGTCGTTATACGTATGGTTAAAAAAAAAAAAAATAAAAAATAATAAAATAAAATCAACTTGAGGCATGCTTTTGACTAAAGATTTTTTCGTTCCTTTAGTCATGCATTTGAAGGAAAAAATAATGCTCATACTTTTTAATTTGCATAAGGTGTATCACCGGATCGAAGGACTTCGCAACCATTTCTATATCTTCCTTCCTTTGCACGTAGCCTGAAAATTCGTTTACCTTCGTCCGCTTGAGCAGCCGTTTCTCGAGTTGTCACATACCACCGCCAAAGCAAGCGAGCAAGCGAACAAACAAGTAAACTTATGAATATGAATAAAGTTAAAGCGGGAGATTTACTTGTTATCGAGTGTCAGGTGGAGAAAAAGAAGACGTGACTCAATGAGTTGTAGGAAAAGATTCTGCAAACACACACCTCTCTCTCTCTCTCTCTCTCTCTCTCTCTCTCTCTCTCTCTCTTTATCTTTCTCTCTCTCTCTCTCTCTCTCTCTCTCTCTCTTTCTGTGGCGACCACAGGCTGTCAGGTGCAGAAAGTTTCAAGTCCTCAAAATCTACCAGCCTCAAAAGACGCTTCGGCTTTCTCGAGGATGGAGGAACGAATCTGTCAGCAACAGCGAGATTTTTCTTTTACCTTCTGGCTTTTTCCTTTCTTCCTTGCTCTTTCTGCCTCCTCCTCCTCATACTTTTTTTCTCTATTTAATAAGACTTGCTTCACGTATTTTTGTTTTTAATTTGCCTTTTTCCGAAAGCCTAACTACTAATGTTGCTGCTGAACTGATATTATATTTCTTCGCAGTGTGGTCGTGCTGCAGCTCTCACTCAACAACTTAATTGGTTTTTTCATAATATATTTGTACTCATAATAATTTTTCAAATTTCGAGCAAGGTATAAAAAATTTCTATTATATGACATTTTTTCATAGAATTTATAACTGCACCGTTATTAAGAATATTTCCTTGTTTTATTGATTAAAAAAATAGTTTAAACGAGTATAAATTCAATGATAAAGAACATCATCATTGTCATCATCTTCACCGTCGCGTCATCGGCATCATGAGGATCTTCCACTCTAGCTTGATGTTAAATTGAATAGATTGAAATATTCAATTTGGCAAGTGATTAGCAGAAAAGGATCGTGGCGGCTTAAAAAATTTGTGAGTTTTCTCTCAAGAGCTGAAAGCTAAGTCCGCAGGAGATGACGTGTGTGTGTGTGTGTGTGTGTGTGTGCGCGTGTGTGCGTGTGTTGCATAGTAGTTTTAACTTCCTTTTTTTCTGAAAGCCCGCGGTTTTGTATTGTTTCATCGCGCGATAGAATCATCCAAGAGCCATGTAATTGTATTCGATCTCGACGAATACTAATCCTTCACAGCGGGCGCTACAAATGCCATCCTGGGCTACTGAGACAAAAATCCAAGTCAGCCTCTGCTTCCACCCTCTATACCTTTTCTCGCACTTAAAAGCTTTCAACAATACAATGCTTTGTTTCTCTTCTCCTCTATTATATTCCTTCCGCCATCAACTATGTGCGCTGCGGCCGCCGCAGTTCAAATGCTCACGGCACGTACGCACGCAGGACGGCATCAACATTGCCATCAGAAACGAAAAAGAATGCAGCGTCCAAGAACAATGAAAGCGTTTACACTTTTCTCACGTCGTTCTGCTGCTATACACCAATCCCGTACACCTAAACATCGCTTATTTCGCGCGACGGCTTAGAGTTTTCAATCCTTGCTTCATGCTTATGCTTCATCTGGCTGCTGCAATAGCAGGCTTCTACATCGCTAGATTTAATGCTTCACGTAGGTTTTGTAAAATCAAAATGCAGTCGAAAAAATAATTTTATTTTATTTTTCGTTTGAAGATTGAAAATTTCACTCTGCAATTATACCATAAGAACCATTTACTGTACCATACCAACCGGCTTTTAGCACAAATTTAAGTGCCATTTCTCACACACGCAGAGCAGGAGTACGGTAAAAATAAATACATACAAACCATTATCAAGTAAACGGGGAATATACTTGCAAAATACAAAATATAATTATTAATTGTTGTAACATTTATCATGACTTCTAATAAAAATTGCTGAGAATTTGGTAAAAATTCTTAAAACATCTGTAGTAACTTGATCTTACCAAAAAGTTGAGTAATTTTATGAATTTTGCAAGTATTATCCCCCGATTACTTGAAAATATAATATGATTCTTCTCTCAGCGCAGCTGAACGATCTCGTACGAGAGACTACAATCCATTCATTATTATACGTTAATTTCTACTGTGATTCCAACTCATATATATATATATATATATATATATATATATATATATATATACAACAAAATTCAACAAACTTGGCTGACTGCTCTCGAGGAAGCAGACGTGTTGCTGCTGCTGCAAAATAAATTCAATCATGTATATGGATATAATTTTTACTTGCGTGCTCAACGAAACTCGTTGCTGTAGCCACGGAAATTTCCATTAACATGAGAAAGAGACACAGTGTCTGCAGTAATAAGCGCGTGCAAAAAGCCGTCCATGAGGATGATAAGACTCTCGCCCTCGCGTCTATATGTATAGGTAGTACCGTGCCTACAGCGTCTGAGAATTGCATCAGAGAGAGAGAGAGAGAGATAGAGAGAGAGAGAGAGAGAGAGAACCTCGTTCAGCGGCGGTCAACTACCCCTCACCTCTCTTATCCAACGCCTTCTCATTGCTGCCTTCACCGCTACCACCATCGCCTATACTGTCTGCTGCACCACTGCTGCCAGCTCTGCTTGGGCTACGCCTGCGGCAGCGATGAAGTGTAAGTCTGTGCATATGCGTCTATATGTGTGCCTCTTTATGCTTGAGTGCTGTATTTGCTGCTGCACCTCTACACCTATATCTCCCGGCACGCGTTAACTCGCCTCAACAAACCAACTCGTCAAACCAGTTTCATCGACTTCTTCGAGGTAAACTTACATCCAACAGTGAAGTGAGTGTACAGAAGAGCGACAGATATACTAAGTTTATTCTATCTCTTTGCCCTCCCTCTCCCTCTCTCTCTCTCTCTCTCTCTCTCTCTCTCTCTCTCTCTCTCTCTCTTTCCGATACGTTGGTATGGTGACGAATACGCAGCTCCGCCGATGAACAAAAGCTAAGCAACATTGTGCGCAGTTGGTAACCGAATGGGTGACCTCCGGCCTGATCTCGCCTCTGTACTCTCGGGCAGTCTCGGGGACTGGTTACTTGGTTTTTTCTGCCATAAAAACGTGAGCGGGAGGTGTGCAGGAGTTCGGGCTGGGCGTCCAGGCCTACGCAATGTAGCGTGGGCGTCCAGTCAGACAACCAAAAATTCGGAATTAAGTCACGATTGCAAAGTTCATTGTTAATAACCTTCCCGGGCACAACCCTCACACACAGGTGGTAAGGGGCCCTAGCCGTAATAGTCCCTAGCACACACGGCAAAAAAAAAACATTATCTCTCTCTCTCTCTCTCTCTCTCTCTCTCAGGTTTCGCTTTGGTTTCATCTTCCAGTTAGCACGGAAATCTTAACACCAACCAAAAGAAGTCTGTAAGATACACCTATCATACAGAATACTACAGACTTTCGGATCGCAAAGGTATACCTACATCTTAAAGATTTCTTTTAGTTGGTATTATGAAGATTTACATGTTAATTGAGCTTGGGTCAATATGTACTTTTACAATCCACTTTTTTATTTGGTATTATTTCTTATTTGATAAGACAACCCATATCTTTACCAAGTAATACCAAGCCTTTTCAAAAATTTGTGATTCTGCGAACGATACTTTGTTTCAATACAGCGAACTAATTTCATCATACTCTTCAGTTCGACTCGATTATAGATACAACAAAGTTCATTTTTTCTTCCTCGGTCAAGATCGCGCTTTTGTTACGTGACTTTTTATTTCTGCTTATTCTGACATCCAAACCAAATTTTGCTACCAAGCCTTTTTTTTTTTTTTTTTATTAACATCGAAAATGCGAAAGTAGCGCAGGGAAAAGGACAAGGGCGTTGAAACGAACAACTCTGCTTATTTCAGTGTAACTGTACACATATATTAAAAGTAAAACTTGTGGAATGCGCGACGGGAGTGTGCGATATCGACTTGATGGTCGTCGCAAAAAAGAGAGTACGAAGCTCGAGCACTGGCCAGTGCGACTGTGCAGTTTTAGAGCTAAAATCGAAAGAATATAAAATTTTATATTCCAAACTTTTATGAAATGATCTTCCTTTCAAGCCAAACGATATGCATGCAGCAATGTCAATTATGCATATTCGTCGACTTGTATCTCAAAAAACTCGCGCCGACAACTCGTGCGTGACTCATATACTACTGCATCAAACGTTCCCGAGAAATTAGCTCTCGTAAGTTCGGCCAGGCTGCTGGACGTGGTTAAAAGAATTCGCGCAGCTGTAGCAGCTTCAAACATATAACGCGTTCCTTTATTCTAAATCCTACTACGCAGTCATTGCTGCAGCCTGCGCAGATGACGCTTTGCCGCACCTGCCAACCTTCGCTGAGGATGCTGCTGCTGCTCGCTATCCTTTTCTCTTTCAACCTCGTCTTTCTACTTTCTCATCTCGTTTTAGTTCCTCTCTTTCAACCCCCCCCCCCTCCATGCTTTATAGTACTTCACTATCCTTTCACTCTTTTGCTTCATTTTTTTCCGCAGCTTCTTTCAATCTCTGCAGCCGCTTTCTCTTGATTGTTCTTTTTGTTTTTTTACTTTTTTTTTACTTACAATCTTTTTAAATTTTTTGTTCTTGCTTTTTTTTATGGCTTTGTCAATAATTAATAAAATAGTCTGAACTTCCGTATCTATAATAACTATTGCAATAACTATCACTATTATTATAGCTATGCAATATTGGATGTAGTTGAATTGTTTACAATGTTTTTTAATTTTATAGTTTTTATTACATGCCTTTTTCCAATGCCTCATTCAGCCAAGGGCACATTTTCATATGGTTTTAATTTTAAAAATTACGTCAAGCGTACAAATTTTAAAAATTGAAAAGAGAAACTACTAAATATACTTGAAGTTAATAATTTAAAAAATATAATAATTTATTCTCGACAAAAAATTTATTTTCACTTTATTTTATGGTCATTAATTGTTCATTGATACTGCTGTATGTTATTCGCGTGCTTTTTAAAGACTGGAAAATTTTTTTAACTATTTTTTTAACAAATAAAAGAATACAATCACATCGCAAGAAGCAATGGTATACGAAAAATGACTAAATACGAAGGTTTCCTCTTATTTTTCGTTATAGGTACTTATTATAGACTAATTTCGCAGAAAATAAAAATTTTCTTTATATCAATCGTAAGCCTTGCTTGCTTATTATAAGATACTATATACACTGTCTTAATTTTTTATTTATAATTAGTATAGATATTAGATGGCATTACAATTTTAGCATTTTAGTTTTCTCTCTCTCTCTCTCTCTCTCTCTCTCTCTCTCTCTCTCTCTTATTATTCGTTCCTTTACCCTGGAGGCAATGTATTTCCATAAAACATTGACCTCACACTTTTTCTCTCTTATTTTCTTGCAGCCATTGCTTCAAGCAGATTCTCGACCTTAATTTTTCTCTGCTTTTCTTACTCAAATATCTAAGAATATTAATTCATTTTATTTTATTATTTTTACTGGTTTAAATTATACTAGTGATTATCTTACGTAAGTCAAAACAAGGATTAGATGTAGAAAAAACCTGGGCAAAATGGGCATCTTGATGGACTAAACGGACGTGAGCTGCATTTTTTATATAAATTTTTTAATCGCATATATAATTCTATTTACAACATTTGTTGAGCCAAAAAAAAATTCATTTCTCGGGTCATTATTTGACCCGATATTTTTTTACAGACACATTTTGAGCCTCGTGCTTGTATATGATATAACTAACGTCCTATTTTGTTATTTAGGACGGCTCGCTCGTCCCAATAGGATATCTGAAACAAACTTTTCATGCATCCGTCATGCCAGATACTGATTTACGGCTGTCACCTTGCTTAGCCCCTCTCCCGCTCTCTCTCTCTCTCTCTCTCTCTCTCTCTCTATCTCTCTATTTTTTGTCCTATCCTTGGTTCAGTATAAGGCTAGTATTGTCGCAGTCGTGCCGACTGCAAAACTACCTCACACATCACACCCACTAAAGAGAAACTGTAGCTCTACCTATCTTTTTGTGTGTATAATTCAAGTTTACGGATATTGTTCACTGTTATTTTACTTCTCCCTGCTTCTCGAAAATCATCCAGGTATTCGGAATAGATTATCGATAACTCATCAAGAGATTTGTTATAATAGATCAGTCAAAGCGGGCTTTCAAACTAACGATTAAAAGACTGCGGGCTAGTTAACACATTTTTTTGTTTTTTATTTCGTTCCATCATTGTTTTTTAATTAATTTGTTTGCTACAAAGTTTTTTACGTAGTGGGAGCAATCTTCACATAAATATTCTATTTTTTCGGATTTTGAATTTTTTTTTACTATTTTCCTAAGAATTTTTTCAACGACACCCTTTATTTATAACTAGTCCCAAACTCGGGACGAGTTGTCAAATTCTTGGGGCTAATATTCTAATTGCCGATATTCCGTCGATATCTCTATATCTAGGCAAAATATTGACTTTCTATAGCCAGCACCGCCTTCTCCATCATCTATTTAATAAGAAATTGCTTTTCTTCAAAAATAATTCTTTTAATATTCAATGATGGACGTAATTGAAGTAAAAACAAAAATTGACGTAGTTTTAAAATTTTCAATTGAATTTGATTTGATTCTTGCGATTTTCGAATCGAATCGAAATCGATAAAGTTTTCTCCATAATAAAAGAAATATGCCAACTAGCCTAGTTAAGGTCTTTTCATAATAAAAATTGTAACATGTTACCTTTCAGTCATTACTATCTTCACTTCAAAAATTTATAGAAAGAGCTCTACAAAAAAAAAAAAAAAATCGTATGCACTCATAGTAAGCCTCGAAAAAATACATTCTAACTTTTCCGAATCAAAAACATGATTTTGTAAGTTTCCAAAATTAATTGATAAAAAATCGTTCTCATTTCTGAAGTATAGAAACTAAAATCAAAATTGAATAAAAAAAATTGTCATATTTGTTTATGTACCAAAAAAAAAGTTATTAACGATTTGTCAATTTGCCTCTTTAAAAACCAGCCCTTAGCCCGCTCATTGAAATTGCATATTCAGTTCGTAGGTATATAAACTTTGAGACGAGAGAGAGAGAGAGAGAGAGAGAGAGAGAGAACTTGAAAAGTCACGTCCAAACGTAATGGGTAAAAAATATTGGTTTCAGTACATTATAAGACGAGAAGCCCTAAAAATAAATGCAACCTGTCCCCAAATTAAAAATAAAAAATAAAAAGAAAAATTTAAAACAAAATAAAATAAAAACAGTTTGCTGCTGCTACGGCGGCGCGGCGCGCATTTCGATAATCCAAAGACGCGCGCTTAGATTCAAGAATTTGGCATTGTACGTATACGTAGCGTGAACTTCAGAAAGAATGCAAAGTACACGCAGCAACAGCAGCTGTCCGACATAATCTAGTACCCGACAATCCGGTTAATAGTACATTGGAGGAGATATGCGTGTATAAAGCGACGATGGACTGGGCAATGAGTTGGGGTGTGTACGAGCGCGAGTACGTGGCGGCGCAAAAGGGGGGGGGGGAGGTTGCGTTAAAGAGGCGTGGGCCATCTCTTGCTGCATCAATCAAAAGCAACATCAGATTGATACGTTAGTAGCAGCAGCAGTAGCAGCAATAACCAGGTATACATATATGTATGTGGGGCCGAATTTTCCAATCATATTGTTATTTTTCGCGAGTGCTGAGGGCTGATGTACTGCAGCAACGTCTTATAACTTATCGTATAGCAGAGCTATTAAGCTGTGCCTATACTGCTCTATTTACCCCAAATTAATCCTTTGCTAATTCAAACGTTCCTCCGTCAATCAGTACCTTCCACTATCCCGGGTGTGCTGCTCCGATAATGCCTTGATATGTAACACAAATCCTGAGCAAGCAGAGTTCGTATACCATGTGTCTGTGTGAGTGTGTGAACTGAGTGCTTCTGATGCTGTGAATACATGAATGCTCTATATTTGGAAAAGAAACAATATACGATCCGAAGCTTAAAATTGATGCAATGAATCTTGCTTATCGACTTATTGAGATTTCAGCGCACTTGGATTGATAATTTAAATTTGGTAGAACTATCGACCTCAAAAAATTCAAAAAGAAACTAGAAATTAGCACACTTACTGCAAAACAGAAATTTAAAAGCCAAAAAGAGCCAGATCACAAATAAAACAGGGACATCAAAATTTTATTATAGGATTTTGTAGTCCCGCCTCAGCGATCGTGTAGTTCAGCTTGTTGGCATCGTCGAATGCTGAATATAAAACGTTATTTTGCTATACAAATCGTAAATTTTAATTTTTTAGTATATAAAAATTTCAGAGGTTTTCTGAAAAATCTTATAATTAGGATCTTTATCGGTTTTATAAAATTTTGATGACCAAAAAGTGAAACCCGTTTATTCGTGATCTGATTGGCTGCTGTTCAAGGTGTAACATGATTGGTTGAATTTGACGTATAGAGCGCCAAAGTTTTATTTTAATAAACTTAAAATAATTAGATAGAAAAGTAAAGTAATTTAAACATAAAAAATTACTTAAGTTTTTTTTTTTTTTTTAAATGAAGCAAAATTTAAGATGGATTGATTTTTACCAATAATTAATCGATGGAGTAATGTGGTGCGATATGTAATAAGTTAGCGCGCGTCTACATCAGTCTGTGTAAATATATAAGAAAAAAATAAAACAACATAATAGTAAATGCGCGCTAACCTATTATATTTTATTGAAAACATCGTAAATCGACTTGAAAATAAGAAAAAATCAAATGTTAGCAATAATTTTTTTTTTTAAAGAGTAAACTTTTAAAATTATCGTGAGAATAAGAAAACGTAAAATTGAAAAGTTTTATTTTTTTGATGATTAGATTTCAATTCAGGCTGTATTGTGCTCAACAACGCGAGAGCGCGCAAAATGATTCTAGTTTATTAAAAGTTTAATTAATTAATTAAATAAATGGAAAAAAATACTTATAACGAACAGTGTAGTTCAGCTGCGTTCTCCTTGATTAGTCAATTTTTTTTGCATGAATTGCAAGCTATTCAACAACTATATAAAATTTAAAAATTTTTAAATATAATTTGGATTTACATTTGTATTTACAATTAACAGTTTTGTCAGGTCGAAGTCTATGACCCTAGTAAATTAACTGTAAAAATTATTTGACTGAAAAATCGAGATAAATTTGGTATGAAATGAATAAAGTAGCAAATATCAATGCGCCAAATGGAAAATTTAATTATTTTTATGAAATAAAAATTTTAATATCCGTAACCAACTTCTTTTCCCTTTCTTTTTTTTCTCGCTTTAGATGTGGTATATGAAATGAATAAGCTACGATTCTAGATTCATTTTCAAAAGGTCTTCTGCAGTTGCCGTTGCATCCTTGTGCTTCTTTTTTGTTACGGTTGTATAAAATACTAATTAACCGCCGATAATCATGCCGAAAAAGGCAACCGTAATATTTATTTTTATTTATAAATTCTCTTATTTTCTCGAATAATATTTAAAACAACAACAACAACAACAACAACAACAACAACAATAATAATTATCATTGTGACATTTTAATTCATTTTTATTGATTAATCTATTTTAAAAAATAACGTAAATCATGTTCGTTAAAAGAAAAACACATTCGACTTTTTAGCATGTAGAAAAAAGGAAAAAAAAATTTATGAAGTATTTCAGTTTTGTCGGAGGTAATAAAAGTCAGGCTGAATGAATTTGAATAATTATTTGCTTAAATATTCGATTGTTGAAGAAGCGAGAGTAGAAAAAATAATAAAGTTTCAGAAAGAGTATAAAATTAAATCAGCATATTTCATGAATGAAAATCGAAAGCTAGCAGTAATAAAGTGAATTCCCGCAAGGATTTCACCGTATAACCATGGGAATGGAAATTAAAGCAAATTTTTTCAATTGAATTAATATGTATATCTACAGACATCTCTAAAGCAGCTAAAACAGCAGTAGTCAATTGAAAAAGTGGACATCCAAACTGAAGGCTAACTTTTTAATTGTATATGGATGAATCTCGCGAAAAATTAATGCAATTGCATGGCCCAAGCTTTTGCAGGGCCTGTAAGTATTATGAATTTCTAGCCCAGACATAAAATTTTTATACCTAGTATTACCTATATTTTGTAGAGGCCAATTTATTTGGAAAAAGTCATAACCAGAAAATTGTTACCTCGCTTCTTGCTACAGTGATGATGAAAAATACCCAAAAATGTTCGCTCTTCCGTTATCATGTTCCAACATAAAAATATGAATTAAATTTAAGATTTCACCACGTAAATATCAATTGATCAATTCTACATTGATTGATACTTGCGAAAATATATATCTATAACAATGAACTTTGACAAAAAGTCTTGCCTGACAAGCGAGTAAATAAATCGTTATTCGACTGCTCAGTCCACGATAAAAATCTATTTTATCAATAAACTTTAACGTTTAATACCTTTTTTTCTCAAAAGTCATCTCAGGCTCTGATGACTCTGGTTATTATTCATAATCTTACTGTACTTTTTGGCCTCAAACTTGACATAAACATTTTTGTTATGCGAACTATTAACGTTTCGCACGGGCAAGAAGAGGCCAGTTTGCTGTCCTAAACAAAGCTAATCGTTTATTGAAAAACATCTCAGAGTTATTTTGTCGGACATTTCCGGATTTTTTAAATTGCTCTGTTACCTGTAGCGAGAATCAAAAAAACATATTATGCTCAAGGAAGATATCATATATTTTATTTTTTGTTGTTGTTTAAATTTCTTACGTGTTTTTGTTATTAATCATATTATTAGTTATCATCATTTTCTATTAATGTTATTTTTATTATTATTATTATTATTATAATTATTATAATCTATTGGGTTTGCTGTCTTTTTGTTTACAGGACTTACAAGTCAAGATAACATGTTTTAACTAATTGATATACACAAATGTTTTCGTTAAAATACAGATAGCTAAAAAGATAAAATTTAAGGTATGAAATATCAAAATGCGTATTTTGGAAAATTGAAAGTAAAGCTAGTGAATAAAAATAAGTAAATGCAAATATTTATACCAGACTTGTTTCCAAAGTTGTTAACTATTATAATGATCCTGTTTTTGATACATTGGTGAAAAACATGTTAAAACCTAAATTGCACTTGATGCGTGGTATTTAAGTTAAATTAAAAATTACAAGTTTACATTTGATTTAGATTAGAAAGTATCATGTTTAGTCAGTCTAATTTGTATTAACTTCTGGGGAATATTCATATTTAATAAATTAGAAATTACTCAGCAAACGTATTAAAACTAAAGGAACAGTTGTTAGTTATAACTTTTCTTTGAAATATAAGTTTGGTTTGTTTTACATGGAAATTACAATTGGAATTGAAGGTTGACCTAAGAATTTTTTCTAATCTCTAAAAAGCTACCTTTGTAATCTCGAGAACGAGGCTTGAAGTATAATTGACCGATCAAACGAGCTTCTTCGAAGTGAAGTTCGATCGTAATTATACGAAAGAGCCTCGTTCGAAGAGATTACCCAAAAACCAAACTATTTATATTAGTTTTTGTTTTTTCACCACACCCATCAAAATTTATAAAATTTATAAAATTTTGTAAAATTTTTTAGGTTTACTCTAAAATAATGAGAGTTCCGAGCAACGACGCCAGACGCAGTAGCAAGGCGTGGCGGCGCTGCCGTTTGTTTTTTCACTCTAAACGTGTGACATGTAGTGGGCAAAGGGGGATTACTTAGTACTATTATAGCAATATTGCTATACTCGCTCTGTCGCCAAGGATACGTATAATAACTTTGAATGAATATTTTTTCTTTCCCTATACACCGTGTAAAAATTTGTCTTCTGGTGGTGTAATTGACTTAGATTTTCAATAAAAAGAGCTTATATTCAATAATTTTCATGTACATCCAAATAAGCATCATCATTGACTGCGCTCCGTCATCAAATACGCAATATCTTATAAGAAGTAACATACAAACTTTTAATAAAAATTGCAGTTGCGTCTTTCTATGAAATGTACATGCTATGAACAAAGATGCTAAGGGAAAGGAGAGGAGGATGAGTAAGGTAAGGAAATGAAAGAAGGAGTTTGTAGCTCCAGGTTCATCGTCGTAATGAGAGCACATCATCAGCCTGCGATGCTGCTGTTGCAAAGCTTGATCTTATTTTCACGGGGCTCAACTGTCTTGGCAGCAGCCTCTTTTTTTCTCTTTTTTCCCTTTATAATTATATATGTACAGTTCAGCCGATCCACCTCATTAACCGACGCCGATGCTCCTCTCTCCCCTTCTCCGATAAGAGATCGTTCAGCTGCTGCCACCGTACTCATCGACTCGAATCCTAATTGCTTTCTGATATTTTAAATCATCGTTAGGGATTCCTCTCTCTCTCTCTCTCTCTCTCTCTCTCTCTCTCTCTCTCTCTCTCTCTCTCTCTCTCTCTCTCTCTCTCTCTCTCTCTCTCTCTCTCTCTCTCTCCCTCTCTCTCTCTCTCTCTCTCTCTCTCTCTCTCGTAGTAACATCTTCTCGTTTTATTGCACAAGTCATGGCAGGCGGGCAACTGCAATGCTGAAAAGGCTTCAATACTCTGCTTGCTGTCACTGCCTCCAGGCGCCTGAAGACAATCGCTTTGAATTCAAGAAGAGGAAGCCACGTCAACAAAAAGCAATTCGATTATTAGAGCCATAATTTATTTCTCCTTTTCTTCTATAATTATATCACATTCCACTACTAATTTAGCGCAATTTTCAGTTTAATCCACTCTTTTTGAGCTGCCAAGAGCTACTGCTCGTTGTAAGCTAAAAAATATCATCATTAGAAGAACTTTTTTCAAATACTTTTATAAAAAATGAAAACGCGCAGTATTCAGTTTATATCCACTCTTTTTGAGCTGCCAAGAGCTACTGCTCGTTGTATGCTAAAAAATATCATCGTTAGAAGAACTTTTTTCAAATACTTTTATAAAAAATAAAAACGCGTACAATCAATCGTTGCATAATTTAAATAGATTCTAAAATAAACTCTTAACCCGAGATTTTTTCTTCCAAGGACATAGATATACATGAAAAAAAAAAAAATCGTGGTCACGCTAAAAAATGAATGTGCCACTTTTTACCACTTCTTTTAGTTTTCTGTACAAATTGCACGTAAAAAATTAGTAATACATAAAAAAAAAAATTCACTTTTTTATCTAATAAGAAAGAAAGAAAAAAAATAGTTGAAAATGAACTAAAAATATTATTTACAACCAAAATTACAATAGGATAAAGTATAAATAATCACATCCACTGACAGTAAAATTTAAAAATTTTGTTTTTTAATTTTTGATCTAACAAGGAGGTGCCACGACATGCGGGTCATAAATTTTGATGAAACTTGGTATACTGGGTCCTTTTGTCATATAAAGAAAGAATCCCAAGTCCTAAGGTTTAACGCCTTTTTGTTTTTGAGATATCTATCATCAAAGTTTCGAATTTAGTATTGTTTTGTATATCTATGTATTGTTTTTCATATACATAGATTTACAAAACAATGCTAAATTATAAACTTTGATTGTAAATATCTCCAAAACAAGTAATCGTTAGATCTTAGGACTTGGGATTCTTTCATTGTATACAAAAAGGACCCATTGTACCAAGTTTTATCAAAATCCATGACCCGCATGTCGTGGCACCTCCTTGTAAATATCATTATTTGGTCAAGTTAAACTCAATTTAAAGCTCATTTTCGGCATTTTAGTATGTATGTCAAGGGGGTTCTCACTCTTGAAATCGATTTCAATTTTTAGCGATTTCATCGATTTTAAATCGCTCAAATGATTTCAATCGATTTCACCGATTTCACA